>JAAAIY010000001.1:179418-313765 GCA_016098105.1 Actinomortierella wolfii
AATCATCTCATCTCCCCCAACATGCACCCACGTTCAGCGATTCTCCTCAGCTTGGCCACCGCCGCTCTCGCTGCACAGACACAAGTCGGCCACGGTATGGCAAGCAGAAGATCGATGCGAGGCGACCTGCCCGCAGACATTGATCGTCTTCACAGACGACTGGATGTCAATGTCGATATTTTGAATCAGGGCCATAGACCTATTGAAGTCACCATTGGCAAGAGTTTGGAAGCCGATGTCAATGTTCTTAAGGAGGATCACGCAACTGTTGATGGTGCGATCAACAAGCCGCTCGGCGTTGACGCTAATGTTCAGCTTGGTAAGAATAACGCTCCCTGCCAGCAGGCGAGTGGGGTACAAATCGACGCCGACGTCAAGCTGAAGAAGCGTCTGGATATCAGCGGCGTCGACCTGCTGACAGAGCACAAGCCAATCGAGGTTACGATCGGCAAGCGAGTTGATGTTAATGTTGACCTATCAAAGGCAAATGACAAGACCGTTGATGTCGAGGTGACAAAGCGCTTGGATGCTGAAGTCGAGCTGTTCAAGAGTGAAAATAAGCCTGTCGACGTTGATGTGACTAAGCGTCTGGATGTCAATGCTGACGTGCTCAAGCCAGGAGAGAAGCCCGTTGACATTGACATCACCAAGCGCCTTGATGTTGAAGTCTCCAAGACAGAGAACAAGCCTATCGATATCGTCGTGACAAAACGCCTAGACGTCGACGCTGAGCTCTTGCAGCCGCACAAGCCCGCTGAAGCCACCATCAGCAAGCGCCACCGCAGTGTTAAGCGAAGCGACGAAGAGGAAGAGGAAGAGGACGACTCCCGTGAGAAGAACCTGAGCGAGAACATGGACATCAAGGATCAGTCTAGCGAACAAGCGAAGGAGCACCATGATGACAAGAAGCAGTATAGCGCTGGATCGTCCTCGTTCTTGGCTTCAAGAAACTCGGTGGTCCCTGCTCTTGTTGTTACAAGTCTTTGGGCTGCTTCTTTCCTCTTTTAATCTATTAAAACATACCTCAAGATTCCCCTCCCCTTTCAAGGAGAACAAACATAATAGAACAAGAACAGTATACCTAATCTATATCTTTGTCCGTTTCCTTCCCATCTCTATACTATTAAATCGTCCATTTCCTCCATACACACAATTAATCTCAATGTCACTTTGGGAAGTTTAGCTAGAGAAATAATATGGTGCCTTGAGTTTAGACCAAAAGTGAGTTGTAATTACCAGAGCTTTTTAGCCATAATCAACACACCACTTAAACTTGGTTGCACACGCAAGCAATGTTTTGCATATTATCATAGAGGGCATAAGAAGAAAAAAATGTCTTTTTAATCCAAACCCATTTCCCGCTTGGCATGCTCTTCTTCCAAAACATCCTCGCGCTTCCGCTTCTCAATAAAATCTTGCTCCAGTAGGAAATCAATGTCAGAGACTCGCCAGTTCCAATCAATCGGCGCCTCATCAGGGCGCGACAATTTGCGAGAGCGGACCATTTCATCCGCAGGCTGGAAATACGGGGTCTCGAACCGGACAAGGAGGGGCCGGCGCCGAGTGGTATCAACAATGACGTCCGTGTCAATCTTCTTGTTGTAGATCCGGTAGTCGATCGTCGCATCAAATTCCACATCAACCTTAAATTGTACGCCCTCCATCATCATCCGTGTCACTTGATCCCGGGAGGACACATCGTCACCCGAAGCCGCTCGCAGAGCCACTGTGAGTGTTTGCCAGCGCCATCGGATGAAGCCTCGGGTCGTACCGCTCGTAAGTTTTGGTCCAAGTTGGACCCACACATCCTTCACTAGGCCATCGTGCACTGCGGCAAGCCGGATCGACACGTCCGAACCTAGACGCTCCTGTTTAGACAGCTCGTGTTCGAAGACGTCATAAAGCTCCTGTGTCATCATGCTCCGCAATGGTGTTCGGTCGACATTCGTTGCGAGCAAAGGCAGCATTTGATGAATCGCGAGGCTACCTGGAGTATATAGAAACAAACGAGAGAATAAAAAAAAAGATAGTGAGTAGAGTGGGGATAGCTTGAAGAAGAGGTGATAAAAGAAATGACGCGTATATGGTATTCCGACAAGAGAATTAAAAGGGAGGAAAAAGCGACTGGGGCCTTACTTCCTTGCAGAAACTGGTCGGGATAGTATTCATGCGACGTGTTGTTTCGGAGCATCCTCTCGCATGCGGATTTGCAAATGAGATACTGTAGTGACTGAGGGAGGAAGCGCAGCATCGACCACACGACTGGTGCACCTGGGTATGGATAGTGAGGTATCCTTGTCAAATAGCTATCATTTCCAGAAAGCCATGCTACACATATTTGGGAGAAAGTAAAATAAAACAATGCGACAGGTTAGGATCGGGTGGTTGTCATCGAGACAAATAGTTGATTCCAGGAGAGGAGGATATTAGAAGCCAAAAAACCCAAGAAAAGCGACATGAATGATGCGTACGAAAGTCATATGCAGCGGCAGTTATTTCCTTCTCGGTCGGCTCCCTGTTGAGTTCGTCATCGTATACATTAGTGTCTACTTGTACAGAGGTGTTGAGGGTCGGAGCATTGTCATTGGGTTGGGAAGACTGTTGATCAGCCTGGCGGCGGAATCCGGTATAAGAGAAGCTCCGTGCAGGAAACGAGGCAAATGTCGTGGACCGTGGAGCAGCGGCGAAGGCGCGCGAGCATGCTTGGCGGAGAGGTTGTCGTGTAAGGAGAGATGGCAGCATGGGAATGAAATTGAGGTAGAGAGAAAGCAGGGAAAGCGGAGCTGCCTGTTACACTATCAGTGTGCTCTCTGGCGACCATTCTAATGATCGCATGGGCTGCACCGAGCGAGTGAGTGGAGAGGGGGGGGGACATATCCCCAAGTGTTCAGGCAGTCCAAAAATCTCATCTCGAGCAGACACGTCTACTCAGGCCAACCAGAACCATCATCACGCTCCACCCTAAACTCATCACCCTCCATCTTTTTGTTTTTCACCTTCAGCAAGAGAGAATACACGCGCACGCGCCTCCATCGCTCTGCTTATACCGACATCGCTGAAAAGGGAAATTCTTCGACGTGATGCGCTTCTCACTTGCCGTGCTCTCGACCATGGCCACGGCCTGGGTCGCCTCGGCCACCTCTTTGACCGGACCACGCGCTTTGGTGCTACTGGACAGCCTTCAAGACACTGATATTTACGCGACCTTCTGGAAGGACCTTGAAGGTAAGAGACGGACAGCTGCATGCGCCTAACGCATTGATGTCCTACTCTTTCATGTTCTCACACAGAAACCTCGAATGAAAGTTCTCATCACTGTTACTCGCTTTTTCCCACTTCATGTTGGCCCCACATAAATAGAACGTGAATATGACATCAGCGTGAATGAGCTCAGCTCCACAATCGAATTGACAAAGAATGGCCAGCGCGCCTATGACCACTTGTTGCTCCTGACGCCAAAAATGAAAAGTAAGGCACTGATAAATCGCTACAAGTATCTGATCTGATGCAATGGATTAAATTACGCTAAATTTCAACCCATTCATATCCTAACCTTCACTTGAATCACATACTGATTTTCAAAAACAGCATACCCCACTGGACTGAGCGCAAAGGGTATCGTCGAGTTTATTGCAGCGGGAGGAAACTTGCTGGTTGCTGGTTCACCCGAGATGGGCGCACCAATGCGCGAGTTGGCACGCGAATTTGACGTCGAATTTGACGACAATTTTACAACAGTGCTCGATCACTTCAACTATGATAGCAAGTTGGGTCAGGAGAAGCATGACGCCATCGTCGTCCCCACTTCCTCAAACATGCTCAAGAATGACTGGATCATTCCCGCCAAGAAGGTTGCCGATCAGTCGATTCTCTTCCGCGGCATTGCACACTCTGTCAACCCTTCGAACCAGCTGCTGACTTCGGTCCTGTGGGCGCCGGATGAATCGTACTCGTGGGAGTCGATCAACTTGAGCGAAGGCGCAAACAGGAGCCCCTCGCTTGCTGGCAAGGACATTAGTCTCGTTTCCGTCATGCAGGCACGCAACAATGCCCGCATTGCATTTATTGGATCGATCGAGATGTTGTCGGACGAATTTTTCAAGGCAGCCAAGAGCGGCAACCGCGCCTTTATGGAGGAGCTCACAAAGTGGACATTCCAGGAGAAGAGTGTTTTGGATGTGCGAAATGTTGACCACTACAAGACGGAGGATGAAGAGACCCCAGCACACTATCGCATCAAGGAGAATATGACGTACACCATCGAAATCTCTGAATACCACGATGATGAGTGGTGGCCTTATATTGCCAACGATATCCAGCTGGAGCTGATCATGCTGGACCCATACATCCGCAAGACGCTTGATCGCGTGGATGTTGGCGAGGGCTCGACCTTGGGCGTCTACACTACAACGCTTCAGTTGCCGGACCACTATGGCGTCTTCAAGTTCACTGTGAACTACAAGCGGCTTGGTCTGTCGTACATTGAGAGCGTGACGACTTATGGCATCCATCCCTTCCGCCATGACCAGTATCCACGCTTCATCTCCCAGGCCAAGCCATACTACACCAGCGCTGCAAGCATGGGTGTTGGATTTTTGGTCTTCTCTATCGTCTACCTGTGGGGCGGCTTGGATGCATCTGCCAAGACCACAAAGAAGGCATAGATCCAAAAACACGTTTATTTTTAATTCTTTTCTAGGTGTTTTAGATCAACACTTTTTTTTCAAAGTAACTTGATATTTCTCAAAAAGAATAAACGATAAACACAACCCAGGTTTCAATATACGGCTTCATGTCTTGTTATCCTTTTTCATCGTGATATTCTACTGTTAAAAGCGTGTAGTGCTCTAGTGCGACACCAGCTACATCTACAAAGTCTATGTTACTATCGAACATTTGATAGTATTTTATTTATTTTATCTTATAAACAAACGAGAAGAGGACAGACAGACATACAAACAAACAAAAGAGTGCATCAAAAATGAAAGCTTTAAAGGTAACTAAATCCAGTCTGGAAGCATTTTCTTTTTTGGTTTCTCTTTGTAGTGTCTCCTCTTCACTCGCTTCGTCAAGCGATGGGAAGGTCTTTGAACAAACAAATCATAGTTTTTAAGTGAAGAAAGTGATGGGGGAAGGGGGATAAGTGAAAGGTGTCTGAAAAGATGTGATGAACAGGTACCAACCACACAATATTTTACGTTCAACGATGCATTAATCGGAAACTTCGCTCGTGTGGTAATTTTCAGCAAAATTCCACTTTCGATTGCCCAACCTCTTGAATGAAGGTAAATATGGATGGAAAAAAGGGCATTCGACAGGTGTTGGATGTTTGGTAGAACGGTTCGTCATGAGATTTGTTTGGCGCCGACGGAAGGATATGATATACAAGTGAGCAGCATTTTGAATGTGAAAATTGAAAACGAAAGAACAAATAAAAGACAAAATAAAACGAAAATAAAGACAAAAACAAGAAAAGAAAGGAAAACCCAGAAGAAGAGACAGACAGACAAACAAAGAAAAGAAAAAGTGAAAGAAAGAAAGAAAGAAAAAGTTGAACGAGTTAACAATCAGGAAGTATTGTCAGTATCGTGAGCACCTGAGCATGGGAGTTGCCATCGTTTTGTGCCAGCATCAGGTGCAGAGTCACCAAATTATGGAAGAGGCAGATTGGCGAGGGAAGCACAGAGAGAGGCATTAGCGAGTTTACAGTCCAAGAGTAATAGAATCCTGAGAAATTTGATGTGTGTTTGAGAGAGGATCATTGACTCGACATGACTGGCAAATCAGCATTAGTCGGCAAGCCTTATCTAGAAAAACTCCAATCGTTGAGATTATCCAATGTAGAGTCTGTGCAGCGAGTAAGCCTGAGAATGGAAAGAGAGATTAAATGGGTATAAAGGCCTCAGCCAGGCCTGCGCATGATGCGACGGAGAGGCAAACCGACGGGCTGTCAAGACAACTGCGACGACTGCAACTGCGACTGCGACTGCGAGCACTCTTTGAGACCGTATGCAGGAGAGAAAGAGACAAAAGAGGAGAGGGCTGACGGTGATCCTGGGCTCTGATGCCGCGCAGACATGGGTAACTGACGATCAGAGGCCAGCGAAGAGGGTTAGGGGTTGAATGTCATCGGTCCTATGAAATCTGAAGCTACTGTTGGCAGTATTACGTCAAAGATATGGCTCGATATTATTCCGTTTTCCGTGTCGAAGGTCGGGTCATTTGCTGCTCCTTTTGACGTGACAGTAGCTGTTGCTGTTGGTGAGATTGCCGGGATTGCGGTTGTTGTCCTTGCTGCTGCTGCTGCTGTACCTTTTTATTTTTGTGCCGCTTGTTATTGCCTTTAGCTCGGCCCTTCTTGTTGCTTACGACCTTCGCGGGTTGATCAATTGACATGGCACCACTATCTTGGCTGTCTGCAACGCTACTTGAATGTCTAGAGCTGCCACTTCCGACACTAGCACTTCGAGCACTACTTCTCTTGCCTTCACTACCAGATCCACTCGAGTCGCCATTACGACCACTGCTAGCACTACTGCCCCTGTGATCCGAGCCAGAAGAAGGAGTCGACTTGGGTGCAGCCGATGGCGAGCCTGACGTGCCAGGTGAATCGCCAGAAGCTGTACTTGCAATGGGTGTAGTCGTACTGGACGCGTCATCTACAGGTAGGCTCGAATGCTCTACGTTGTTGCTGCCACGGTTACGGCGAGATGAGCGGTTAGAACTTGAACCAATCATGCCACCATCCGACCGATGTTTGCTGAAAGAAGGATCGCCACTGGTCTCGGTTAACAAACGACGATTGCGGGCCTTACCGCGCGATTGCTGCTGTTGCTGACGAGGTTGATGCTGCTGTTTTTTCTGCTGTTGCTGCTGCCTTAGCAATGGTACTTGCAGCTGCTTTCCATGAGAGCCAAACAATGATGATACGTTAGTCGCGATCATCTGTGCATTATGACCACTGACACTTCCAGATACAACATTGTCATGTCTCTCAGCATCGCCATTGCTGTTGTTGGCCAGTTGTGTGGATGCCTTGTCAGATGATAACGGTACCTTCTTGATCTGCAAATTTGTTGACTTCAAGCGCGACTCTTCTTCGCCGGACGAGTTGAGCGAATTCGAGGCAGAGTTAGATTGGTCGATGGAGGAACCCGAGGCGTCATTATCGAGGTCGTTCTCGTTCGAGGAGCTGCCATTATCATTCGAACTGGTGGACGACGAACCTGTGCCGCGCGATGCGCCACCCGAGTCAGAGGGTCGGCTGCTATCGTACTGAGCACTTGTGCCCGAGGCGCTCGCACTTTGTTGGCCGCTACTGTTGTTGTCAACACTACTGGGCTGCTCGCTTTCTGCGCTCTGGCTGCGACTTCCTGGAGTACTACTTAGGCTGCTCATGCTGGTAACCTCTTGTCGGCTAGGCGTTGAGGCACTACCACTGCTACCCGTGTTCTGGCTTGGTGAGGGACCTGATGAGCTGGAAGAATACGATCGGACTTCCCGGTAGGCGCCTTGAGGAAGAGGTGGAAGGCTGGACGAAGAGGATCCTTTTTGCGCTGCCGTAGCAGGCGACTGGCTAAGTGTCTGTTGCAAAGGTGCAAGGGTTTGCTGGAGAGGCTTCTGAGGAGAATCATTATCGCTTGTTCCTGCCTTTGCTGTTGGGGACAGCGGAGCGTTCTTTGGAGGCTGTCCTTGCCCACCTAGCTGACTTTGCTGAAGGTAAGGCTCCTGAGGTTGAAGCCTGATCATTGACTGACGTTGCTGTTGCTGATGGAGCTGGGCCTGTTGCTGAGCCATTTGCTGCTGTTGGCGTTGCTCCCACTGTATCGGTATGGGTTCAAAGCCTATAGGTGGCGCATGTATTTGATACATGCCTCCGTGGAGGGCCGACTGATCCGCAAAAATTGGAAATTGACCTCCATGGGGATAGGAGGGTAATCCTCTTGCCAATAGCGGTATATGGCCCATATACGCTAGGGTAGGCTGTGGCATATACGGATAAGTGTATCCCAGCTGATATCCGTAAGGTACACCGCCTGCACCAGGTGCCTGGGACAGTGATAACGGATGAATAACTGGAATTGACGGTGGTTGCGTAGCCTGAATGTGTGGCCCTGAAGTGGGGAGTGTGTCAAGGCCGAATAAAGCAGCCTGTTGTTGTTGAGCAGTGGCCGAGTTAGTCGCAATGCTGCTATCATCACGGTTACTTTCGATGGTGTCGCTGGTGCTAGCCTTTTGTACCGCAGTTGGTTGTAGAAGTGGATTGGAAGGTTTCGGCTTGGTCGGTGAAGCCCCCACACCTATGCCTGGATACCAAAACTGATTTGTACTCCCTGACATCAACTCGGGGGATGCAATCACACCTGAAAATTGAGTACCTGTAGAAGGATTAGAGTGACCAGTAGCAGCTGCCACAACATTTCCGCCACCCATAGAGTCTAAACCTGCTGTGGAAGATGCCTGTGTTGACTGACTTGCGTCCACTGATACAGCGGAGTAGTATTCAAGTGTGCCGAGGCCAAAAAGTTGGTTCAAGTCATTCCCTTCTACTGGCGTCGATGGATCTGTCGTTCTTCCAGAGAGTTGAGATAAAAAGCCTACTGCTATTCAGGAAGGGAGAGTGACAGTTAATAGATAATATCGATAAAGGGCCTGTAATTGTGTTCCGAGCATTAGTTTAAGAAAAAAAAACGACTTACCATTCCCATCTTTCGTATTGTTATCGCTATTTATTGCTGCTGTTAGTGTCATGTTGGGAGCCGAAGGTGAAAGTAACACTGCTGGAAGACTTGTGTCCTCTAGGATGAACTCGTTTGCCGCTGCCTGAGCTTGGGCTGTGAATAGGGCTTGTGGCTGCGCCTGTGCATGCGTGTGCAAGTCTGGCTGCTGCTGTCGCTGCACGAACTGGCGTGACTGTGGAGATCGGTGTGGGGACTGCAGGGAGCGCCTCTTTTGTCCCCACTGTAACCCCGGTTGGCGTGGGCTAGTTCGTGGAGAGGTATCCCCAAAGGAGAGCCGGGAGTTGAGCATAGATCCCGAGTCAGAAGAAAGGTTTCTCCTATCAAGACTGGAATGTGTGGAGATGGACTCCGCGGCAGAGCGTGTCTCCCGCTGTTGGGACTTGTGCTGCTCGTGCTCTTCTTGAACCTGGGACTGCTGCTCCTGCTCCTGCTGCGACTGTCTCCGCTGCTGGAATAGGAGCTGTTGCTGCTGCTGCATGAGTGCTTCGTGCTGTTCCTGCTGCTGCTGTTGTTGGCTTCGTTGTGCCTGCTCGAGTATGAGCGTCTGCTGACGGTGGTGTTGGTCCAGCTGCGCCCTTTGTAACTGGTGCTGCTGCTGGAGGATCTCGAGGTCCTGCTGGTTCTGCTTCCGCTGCTGTTGCTCTAATAAGGACGATACAAAGCCTGTGTCAAACGAAGGCATGCTAGACACATTCCCACCCCAAATCCCTTGAGTCACATAAGCTAGGGGTTGTGATGTTGGGGAAGTAGCCCCAGCGATCTGTCCCTGACTGAGAAGCCCTGATGGTGAAGAGGATGAAGACTGAGGCACTGAAAATAAAGTATCACTTTGTGTAACAGTGGCCCGGGTCTCCTGAGAAGATGATGGTAGATGCTGAGTACCGGGCTGCTGTTGCTGTTGCTTCATCATCTGGTGTTTTTGTTGCTGGAGTATCCACAGCTGGTACTGCTGGTATCGCTCTTGCAGCTTAAATTCTTCACCCAGACCAGATGACCCCACAGAAAGAGACGTACTCATAGTAGACGATGCATTGGGAGTTTGCGATCGACTAACCAGTCCTCCTTGCCCTTCTTGCGCGTATGTCGGTGTCTGAGGCAATACCTGAGATTGGCTGCCCTGCTGTTTGAGGGCATTTCTCTGCTGGGCAGTAAAGTACGTTACAGGGAGCGTCAATCGAAGGTTTGGTTTGTTGTGTGATGAACGCTTTGTCTCGGAGCTGGTTACTGACGGGGTAGGTGCAGCAATAGAGACAGAAGTCTTCTGCGAATGAAGAGGTGGAGAGGATTGAATGGACAATTCATGATCTGATTGGGTATCTTGACCACTCCTCAAGTTGGGAAAAGGAATCGTGACGGAAAAAGGTTCTGTGGGGATCGGCTGCTGGATCATTGCACGTGCCCAGGACAGTTCTTGTTCTTCCAGGTGGCTACGAGGTAAAAAATCTTCCAGCAAAAGCCGCAGCGCCGATGGTTCAATAGCGAACCGGTTAAACTGTTGAATAATGCGCAAGTCAACTGCCAAATAGTAGAGATCATGTTTGATAGCTGCGGAGGCAGATTCAGACAATGACAATGACGGCCGATCAGAGTCGGCTACATTCAGTCAATGCAAGAATAAAACCATCGAGCGAATAATAAAGCAAAAAATAAAAAGACCAAAACGCGAGGTTGTAGGAGAGGAGTGGGTGAAAGGAGCATCAAAAGATAAAAAAAAGTGATATTAGAACGCACATATTCCTGCAATGACACCTTCCTGCCCTAACAGTTATTACAGGCTTTTCCATCATTCAAAAATATTTGCGAAGTGCACATAGACAAGTTATCTTCTCTCCTGCTCCTCCCAAAAAAACTGTCGACATTTTCAAGCAACATTCAATAACGTGAGGGGGTTCTTCATGTTGTCGTCCGTGACAGCCTTTTGTGACGTTTGGATGTACCAGACTAAAGTGATCGATATTGACACAAACAGCAGCACTGTCCGCAAAGCAAGCAATAATAAAAGTTCATATCTTCGTAAGAATACTTACTATCCATTAAACCAGGCGACAAATCCCTTTTTGGAGAGGTCATCACAAATCTGTGAATTGTGGCCGCAGTGCATAGCGCAGTATGAATCGAACAAAACATTTGTTGGCAGATCCGCGCGTCTTTGATCAGTGAGTCAGCAATAGTTGAGATTATAATGGCAGAATCGCGGCATCGGCTTTGTGGAGAACTCAGCGTCAGTGGCAGGATGGGTGCCAGATCGGTGTTGTGCAGAAACGGGCGGTAAAGGAAAATTCTCACCATATGAAATAGCAGCGCATAATAGCATGGATTATCAAGCTCAAATGCCATCATACTCGTAGATGGTGATCGGTTACCACTAGAAGTGTCGTTCGCAGGACTGGACATTCGAATGTCACTCTGCAGGTCTTTCGGGCCTCCTGGAGGTGTAAAAGTCTTGGAGGGGCCCATGCGATGGATGCGAAGTGATTCATATCCCACAGATGGATGGCTGCTTGATGGTATGTTGTATTGGAGCGCTGATGGCAAAGAGTCGTACCAGTTTGACAATGACTGATCCAGATTAGAAAACACGGCTGAAGAACATGTGTTTGCTGTAGTTGCGCTGTAAAGATTGAGAATAATTCTGCCCAAAATCTTGGCCAACTCCGTTAGACGTCTAAAGTGTTGGATCCATGGTTTCTCGTCGCTGTTCAAGCTTGTCGGATAGCCGACAATACAATCAGCATCGCTAATAACCTGATTTGAAGAAAAAATCATAAAGAATGAGTGTTTGCTAAGATCACCATAACAATGAGGAGAGAAAGCTATTCGAAACTTACCATTGGTTTGCCCAAGGCGGCTGAAGTCCATCGGTCGGCCTGATAGCAGGTCCACCAGATTGTCTTGCGGATCTGTACCTCACGCTCTCCGATCGTTAATTGCTCTTGGGCATCAAGGGGCCTGTTGAGTTCAAGTTCCTGGGCCATCCTGATCGCCATACCGATATACATGAAGCGTAAGCTTGCTTTGCCTGCATGGATCTGACACCAGTAGAGTATCAGTAGAGCCTGTACGGTCGGCAATGATGGAATATCGAAACGTTCCTGCAGCAGGATCCTGGCGTGGAACAACAGCTGATCGCCAACCGTCGACATCTTGCCCGGTTCACCGCACAGCTCCTCTTGATCAACGTATTTTGCAGCAGCAGTACACATGGCGACCAACAAAAGTGGATCTGGTGGATTGTGACTGTCGCGAAGCTGGGCGAGGAAGAGCTTTTTGTCAACAATCATCCATGTTGGGTGAAAGCACTCAAAGTAGACGTGAACAAGGTATTGGATGATGTTCTTATTAGTGACAAGATGCCCTATTTGTTGAGGGGACGGATTCGGTGAAGACTGCTGGGCGGTGTCAGGCGGGGGCGCCGAAGAAGGGTCATTATCTTTGACATACGATTGGCGAAATGAGGGTTGTCCGAGCCGTCCAAAGAGTTGATAAAGAGCGTCAGTACTGCTTGGTGCCATCACAGTAATCGTAGGAATGACAGGAGTGATGAGGATGATATTTAGATTATCCATACCAATCTGAACATTATTGATAGAAGATGATGGTGGTACCGATGTAGAAGTCTTTGATTCAGGTGGCGCTATTGCCACAGCCTTGGTGAGAATGTGAAACAGATCGGGGAGGCTCGCATCGTGGTCGAGGACAAAGGCGGAAGATTTTTTTGAAGGAATGACGCGAGTAACGCTGTTGGTCGACCGAAACACTTCAGCGCTCGTAGTGCTGTACTCATTCCGTTGATATGTGTGGAGATGTTGGTCAGATGCCCTGGACTCTGATGATTGCTTATATGTTGGGATAGGTGGATAATCGCCTCTGGCACTTGCTGGGTGCGAGGCATATCTTGTGTCTACACGACTATTAATGTCCCGTAGGTTGTCGACAGCTGATAACGCCAGCGAGCCTGAACCAGCCTTGCTTTGACCTTGACTGGACATAGTGTATGGTACTATTGCATGCAGTTCCGGAGTAGTGCGATGAGAAGTGGGTATCTCATGGGTGGTGATTGGTTCTAAGGGTGATTCTGATGGCTGAGAGGCGGTGCGAGATGTTGCGGTCTGGGTCACTGTCTTGCTCTTGCTCTTGTCTCTGTCCTTTGGTGCGTGAGGCACTTCGACGTACGAACACTCGTAACCAAGGCGCTCGCATCGATTACATGTCGGCTGCCCGTCGCACTTGATCTTTTTCTTGCGACATGCCAGACAAGCATTATAGACCTTAATGCGCCAGGGATGTGTTTGGGCATGTATCTGGTTCTGATTGAGAGGCGCTGAGCTCTTTGGTTTGGCAGCAGTCCCACCAGTTGACGAGCCCGATCTGGAAGTGTTTGCGAAGGGATAAGCTACAGGTGGATTTCTTGAACTTGGAGATGACATCGAGTGCTGTTGGGGCGGAGGGTGATGCTGGGCATAAGATGAAGGTGCAGAGGCACTGGTGGATGGACGTTGGGGGTTGAATACAGGAGGATGGTTGACTCCAGCAGACGGTGGAGGGGAAAGGCTGGAGGGGTAGCCTTGTTGAGGCCATGGAGGCTGTTGAAAATAAGCTGTATTCATGGTTACACCCACTGCCGGATGAGAGTATGGATATGGAGGTTGGGGCGGGTAATGAGCGTATCCTGGATGCTG
This sequence comes from Actinomortierella wolfii, assembly GCA_016098105.1. Lineage (NCBI taxonomy): Eukaryota > Fungi > Mortierellomycota > Mortierellomycetes > Mortierellales > Mortierellaceae > Actinomortierella > Actinomortierella wolfii. The sequence goes on from JAAAIY010000001.1 coordinate 192,839, forward strand.
CAAGCCCTGAGGCACCGATGAACCAGCAAGAGTTTGATGCTGATGTAGGGAGCTCCTATGATAACCATGAACACCCAAAGAGTGATTCGGTAGCGGAGGATGTGGTTGTCGTTGCTGTGACAGCGAGTACTGCTGTGAGTGAGAGGGCTGTACCGAGGGCTCGCCGGGTCTACCTTCCTTATCGCCACGTGCCGGTGTGGATGACATAGTGGTGCTGAGTGAGCCAGCAGGAGAGGAGAAAGATTGGAAAATTGGGTTATTTAACAAGAGGGGTTGTGAAACGGGAAAAGGATAGAAGAATAAATAGTGTCAATGCTTGTTGTGTGAGTCTGGTTTCTTGATCATGTTACTGGAAACGTCTGGAAACATAGTGGCGTCCAACACAATGTTAGCATCTCTGCTTCTCTGCTTAAGCAGAGGTTTGACACATCCCATCGAAGCCAACTTGACTATGAACAAGTCCTGCTGGCCTTTCTAACGACCCGTATCCAACACCAAACAAAAAAGATGCCCTACAACTTTGATATATACAATGAGATGCAGTGAAGGAAGTGGGTGGGGAAAAAATAAGAGGATAGTAAAAAGTCACCTACAAACACGAAGGCAAGATCGACCTGAGTGCCCAAGTATCACTCTGAATATCCGATTGTATGGCTTCCTCTACATTGCAGATAGGAAGTATGAAGGGTAAATGTATGGTTGGTCAATTTGCAGCACTTCTTTTTGTTATTTTCGCCATTGTCGCCAATGATAGTGATAGGAGGGGGGAGAAATTGCACATGAAAGAAGGGGGAGGGGAAGACCGAGAATGGTGACATGATGGCTGTGTTGTCCAATGGTTTGCAAGGACATGAGCTTAAAGGTCAACAAGGAAACGGTTGAAGAGATGGCCTTATGTTCATTCTCCTGTTTTCCTTTGCTGACATCCAAAAGGTAGAGAAAAGGTATTGTTAGTCTAGACAAAACCCAGTGTTGGTTACGTGGACAACAAGGGTCTCAAAAAATGGCCTCCCACTGGAACGACCAACAACCAAACTAGTCTAAAAAAGACCGAAAACAAGGAGTCAGGGTTCACTATGTTACATCTCCTCCAATTGACTGTGATTGTCTTTTAGCAAAATCGGGGCCAAACCATGTTTGGGTGGCTGTGGAAAGTTTGAATGGATGGGAAAAAAGACCGGGTGGAAACGAAGTGATGAGGGATTGAAGAATTACGAGCTTTATCACCGTATGAAGGATGGTCACTCAGATCCCCTGGATACTCACTGTTTGCACTATTTGCGAGTAGCTTGGAAATAAGCCCCTATCAGGGGCTTCGCAAAGAAAGGGAAAGACACAAAGAAGAGTGAACACAGATACGCCAGAAGCTGTCTACAAGGTACAAGAAGAGCGCTGATTACAAAACAATATGAAGGAAATGTTGAAAAAGGAGGAAGAAAGGGAAAGAGAACGTACAACTTTTCTGAGAGAAGTATTTATTGTTTGCGGACATCCCCAACGTCATTGACAGGGAAAAGAAAACAAAATATGTAAATGCAAATCGTAGTGAATGCATGTTTGCAATAATGACACCGATTGCTCTTCTTCTTACACACAACAATTCACTCTCTCTTTCCCTCAAGCTTACCTCCTTCACCCTACCCTCTTCGCTACGGTCATCCCAGCTTCTGCCGCCGTTCTTTTTTCCTCCCTGCTTCAGTCGCCTTCTTCCATATGTTTGCTCTGGTGTATCCCAAACGACGTGCCTTTTAAATAATCTTCCTCGGCATCCCAACAGTTAAGATAAGCAAGATCTGGCTAGTCTCCTCTTATTGGTTCATCCATTGTGCATAGAAGTTTGATCGGGGGAGGGGAGGGACGTTCTATTCGACATCCATTTCTTTCCCTTTAAATAAGAGCCTTTTAAGTGCCAGTTTCTATGTTGTAAGCGCCATGACGATAATGGACTGGGGTATTAGATCATGGCTAAACAAGCGCTTCTCTAACGCAGTCAGACTGGTGGATACCCAGGATCACGGAGTATCATCATCCAAAGAATTTTATTGAACAGTGTCGTCACTTGTTAGTATATCGTCTAAATATCCTAGGCAGCAGAGAAAGGTGAGTTCAGTTTCTACTATTCTAGCATGGGCACCACGGCCACTTTGGCGGTCATAACTGCTTTTTTAGCGATTGGGCGCAACTCTTGTTAAGAGAGTAAGCTCATCGTATTCCATCCTTCCACCTGTAACCAAACTTTGGGGTTTTTGTTTATCAGCCATGAGGATAATGATATAATATGTTGGTAGGGAATTGTGTAGCTCAACTTGTTTGCGCATGTAATTCAGGTCTTGATATTCTGCCCAATAAGGTAAAAAATCGCATGGAAGAGCCAAATAGCCATCTAGAGCGGGAAAAAAATGGCAGAATGCCTTCGCCCTACATCCAGGAGTAGGATCCATGAAGGCTGTAGAATATTCCAAGCTAGGGATTAACGAGAAAAATGAAAGAGAATGGCTGTCCTGCTTTCTGGTCCTAAGTGTCTGGAGTGAAAGCATTCCATTGTATCCTCCCTGCCCACCCCTGTCTTCACCTATGCACTCAGTTTTCTTTCTTAAGCATGTGCAACCTCTCTTTTTGACCAAAAAAAAAACACCTTTTACCTTCCCCTCCCCTCAGAGCCTTATCTTTCTGAACAACTTGCAACTCAAGGCTGGGGAAATGAAGATCAGGAGATTTGTTCAGCAGGAGCGCCAGTCAAGCCAGAATCCATTTCTCTACGCCTTGTTTATTGCAGTTTGCTTCATTCTTCTTCTACTTTTTGGCTTCTTCTTACCAGAAGATCTTCCAAAGGAAGAAGGGTCAAACAACAGTGCCCAGATAGTGCAAGAGTCAACTTTGAGTATAACTCTTTCTACTGCCAATTTACCAAGCATAGCATCTGCAACCCAGCCATTCTTCCCGTGTTCTTCCCACAGTGCATGGTGGGAGTTTTCACAGCCACCATCATCACAACAACAACACTACCCGTCTGGTCAGTGGGATCAAAAAGGCGACCTTTCAAGCTCACCGCGTTCACACACTCATGGCCGTCGTCCACCGTGGTCCACAAGAAGCCGCACGCGAGACTTCGCCAACTCTCACAGAGTCGTGGGGGGCAATGCCTATAGCCACCAGAGGAAAGTCTCATTGGTAGGCGAGGGAAAGTACGAAAATCTTGGAATCGAGGAAGTCAAAGACAAACAAGGAGCTATCGAGAACGTTGGGGCCGAATACGTCTCGATTGCATAGGGGCAAGGACACACAGTACTCAAATGCTCCGATCCAACTCAAGTAGAAGGAAAAGGTCAGTGCCAACAGGAGGACAGCTAATATTCCTCATCCGAAGCTTCAGTATCAGGGCCTTCATGCAGCAAAAGGACAGCCATGATCAACAACGTCATTTGTTGCACCAAAGTCCCCTCCCCTCCCTCTGTCCTCATCACCATCAACAAAATGAATACCCAAAACATTTCATGCTTTCAAAGCTACAAAGCTAAACCCCACGCTCTCGTTTCCAAGTCCATTACATCCTGGTCTCCTGGAGGAAGCATAGGTCTTCCGCTAATATCCTTTATCAAAGGACGAGTGCCCAATTCTTTCGCTACAAGTCTATGCGTTTGATAAGGTAAGCGATCGAATCCATCAATATGTGGTATATTGCATTTCTCTTCTCTCTCTCTCCCTCACACGTTTTACCATTTCTTTCAACCATGCCAACAAAGTGCGACAAACATCTCGGCAAATTTTATACAGAAGGGGGATGCTAGCGGGACCAATATTAGCTAAAATCACGGGCCGCAGGAAGTTGCTGATGCATCTGTGGTGGCCCCATGTGAACGACAGTGTCACCACCATTTTACTGGCTCAAAGTGAGACGTCCACAACTTCGTCAGCCATCATCGTATTACGATGGACGTCGTTTGTGGTGACGAGTGTAATACAGGTTGTACAAAGTCAGCACACTAGGCCTTGGTTATAACGTGATGGACTACGCTTGAGCCCTTGTGGACAGTGTTCAATGCCCATTTCACGGTTAACTAATAGCTTAAAGAGCAAGCCAAAGCTTGCAATTAAATGACATTCTCGGACGAAGTTTTTTTTGGCAGCTAAATAAGTTCGACCATGCATATGATTTCCTTTACCCTTCCAAAACAATATTTATCGCCAAATCCGAAGGAAAAAAAGGCTTACATTCATTCAGTTTTTAATTTTCAATCAATTACGCCTTTATGTCCATAGTGCTGTATGCACACTTCTTTGTAGATAAAGGGAATGGTTACTTGTTCTCGTCCGACTTGCTGAGCAGATCGTTCTCCTTCAGCAGCGCTTCAATTTCCTTTGTGTTGTAGATCCGGCGGACAACTTGGCCATCCTTTCTCTCAAGCGTAGCAAACTCAACTAGAAGTATAAAGATTCGAAAAAAAAGAGTGTGATAGATAAGCATAAAAATCATTATCCTCTACATTGCATTTTTTCCGAACAATGTTGACAGCCTGCACTATTAAATATGAAAAAAAGACCAGCATTCTTACGCTTATCAGGGCCCAGAGCAGTCGTATCCATGGTCTTGGAAAGCACCTTGATAGCCAGATTCTTGGCCTCTTGAAGTGTCAGGCCCTCCTCCTTGTACTCCTGTCGGAGAATGCCTTGTGCAGCAGCAGTGTTGGCACCAATACATGTCGCCTTCCAGCCACTGTAGTTGCCTGAGGGGTCCGAATGATACAACTGGAAACCATAATGCTCATCCCAACCGGCATAGATGAACGACACACCAAAAGGACGCAGACCACCATATTGTGTGTATCCCTGCTTCAGATCGCAAAGCTTTTGAACCAGTTGCTCGCATGGCATATCCTCGTTGAAAGTGTACAGGTATTGCTGAGCTGAGCGTTGCACATAGTCAATCAAAATGTTGGCATCCGATGTAATTCCTGCGACACCACAGATCATGTTGCTGAAAATGACATGTATAAATTGTAAAAAATGAAAGAATGGTTCACCGTTAATAAAAATGTTATATCCATTATTGCTACGTTGTCAAGCACCTCGGAATGAAAAAAAGTACGGAAGAGGCAGATGGAGGAAAATGGACGATGGTGAAGAACAACAAAAAAACACCTACTCGTTGATAATGTAGATCTTCTCGCCTCCTGTCGTCTGATCCAAGAGCTTGGAAGCGACCTTCTTTTCTGCAGCAATAACCACACCTTCCTTCGACAGAATGCCTAGTGCTGTGCTAGCATGCGAGATAGCTTCCATAGCATACTCGACCTGGTACAGTCGTCCTGTTCAATAGAGACAATTGGATAAAAGCAAAGCGGAACATTTACAAGAAGAACATGTTAGTGCTCAGGCCGCTATGTACGCGTCGTTTACGAAAGAACGCGTGGCCACAAGATACAAGGATTCTATGATCAGTATAATGCAGTTCAAAGTGTTCTGTCGTCGATAATCTGGCGATTCGCTACGCTCCTCGAAATAAAGGGAGGTGCATGCCACTATCACAAGTATCCAGGTACAACACCTCGAGAATAACGCCAGCAATAGCTTGGTATTTTGCAGCGTACGCTCGAGTTGACTAGTATGAGGATGAAATAGGGATACTTGCCTTCAGGCGAGAAAATGGTTGTTCGGGAATCGTAACGTCGGGACATGATGTGTAATGAGGTGTTGTTGAAGTGAGTGGAGTGCGAGAAGAATGAATAGATGCATGTGCCCACGCAAGCGACGCGTTGTCACCACTGAGTGAGTCGTGACTGCCCATTTGAAAGAGAAAAGAGAGAGGGCGTACGTTTCCCTGTCTCCCCAGTCGGTTCGCTGTGACGGAATAGAAATTTCTGCACCGCACACAACTATTTAACAGAGCAAATCTCGATGCAATATTGAGCATCGTATTCTTCTTGCTCAGGACATTGTGCAACTACAGGAACCATCATCATGAACGCACCTGACAGATTCGAGTTGTTTGTCTTGCCCGATGGCGTCAAGAAGTATGACAGAATTGCTCTCATTGGACACTGGACCGTTGTCACTCAAACTCTTCTCAGTGCAAGAGGAGCTCACACTCACTTTAATGCGTCGTGCTTTCTAGGTTGACCATCACGCCAGATACAAAGATCCCAAATGCAGCAACGTTTAAGATTGAGAAGGAGGATCACACATTGGCCAATATGCTCAGAATGTAAGGAACCAAGTTGGGAGAGATAGAGAGAGAGCAGTGGATATTCCTTCAAGATAAATCAAGACCAAACATGTCAGATTTGTCGCCCAACGAAATAGTAACGTCCAAGTTTAAACACAATTTGAATTTCTAATACTGATAGGCAATTGTTGGAGGACCCCAAGGTGCTCTTTGCTGGATATAAGATGCCTCACCCTTTGGATCATTACTTTATTCTCAAGGTACAGACAACACCGGACACAACACCAGCAAATGCCCTTGGAAATGCCATTACAGAGCTGATCCAGACTGTCGGAGCCATGAAAAACAAGTTTGAGGTAAGGATGTGTGGAAAGTATAAATTTCATTGAGATGTAAAGAACGACAATGCAGATATCTGATGATGTACTATTATTGTTCCAACACCTATCGAATCCGTGTTCGTAGATGGACCTTATCCGAGCAAGAGCTTTCGAAGAAGCAAAATCCAACCCTGTCGGCGACGCAGACGATTTGTCATCACACAATGTCGATATGGATTTCTAGGCAACTCGCACACCTACACTATTTCCTATTCTTTCTTCATTGCACTGTAATAATACCTCAACAATATTTCTTCGTCATAAAGGGCATGAGAGGATTTTTACTTGGGTTGGCATCTATGAATGGCAAAGACGAGAGTATGCAAATGCACAATCTGAGAGGAAAGAGCACAATTCTTTGGGAAGGGAGGAGGACTAAAGTCTTATGGTTTTGTCACTTAAATGGACGTTGGTGTGCGCTATTCTACTCTGTATCGCTCTCGGCATCCACTTCTTCATCAACCAGCTCGACCACCAAGTTTGCACTGGGCCAAAGAGCGGGAACGTCCTTAATCAGCTGGTCTCGTTGTGTGACCTTGGTGCGCGGGAAGGGCGAAATCAGAACAAAGTCATACTCGTGTTCGTAGCCTTTATCTTCCTCTGCCACCACGTTGGTATCGGCCTTTGCGCCATCCTCTCTGTACTCGATTGTCTCGATAAACACATACACATTCTCCACAGGCTCCGTGCCCCGGAAACGTCGAATCACGCGCTCACCGTTCCACAGCTTGAAGCTTAAGCGAGCGCAGCCCGATTCATCTGCAGCAGGTTCTCCCGGTAGGTTCTCAAACAGCCATTTCAGGTGACGTTCCTTGCGCTCCAAGGCTGCCACACGCTCCGCCTCCAAACGAGCCTGCTCCTGTCGCTCACGTTCAGCTGCTTCGGCTGCCTCCCGTGCCTTTTGTGCCTTCTCGCGGTCGGCCCGAAGCGATTGTTGGTAGGCATCATCCTGCTGCTGGCGAAGTTCACGAGCCAGCTCGCGCTCACGACGCTCGGCACGAAGACGGCTCAGGACAGCTGAATGCCTAGCCTGGAGATTGGTGAGTCGCTGAATAATCTGCTCGGCTGTAGTTGAGCCTTCAATACGGTCAATCAGAACCATCTTGGTCGCGGACGATCCAGCTGAGGTCTGTGACAAGGCAATCACGCCAATAAAGGGATATCGGACTGCCTGGAGGGTTGTTGCAACCTGGAAGCCTTCGCTCTCCTTGACATTGCCGCCCCATACCAAGATATCGTTGGCTCGCAGGTACGAGATCAGCTCACTGTTGGTCAGAGTCTCCCTGCAAAAAGCTTCTGTAGCGTCGTTTTCATCTGAGTGCAGGTAGACACACAAGAACTTCAAGTCATTCTTGGCTCGGTTCAGAGCAGCCGAGTAGCCTCCTGCATAGAAATCTGGGTGAGTTGTGCCATAGGTGTCCTGGAACTCACGTAAGAACCGTGCTGCCACTGAATTCGGGTCCTGTGGTGGTCTAGTTGGCCCCCTACGCGTTGACTGGCCTGTGATAGCTTGTCTAAATGTCTGGGGAAAGAGAGTGTCTGTTTATGGATCGAAGATAAAAAAAGAGATACCGGAGTAAAATGTTAGGCGACGGAAGAACACGAAAATGATGAATAATTGGTGAAAACCCTGGCGCATTAGTGGACGTACAAAAGTAGGCGAGAAGTGACCAAGTGATGCTCCAGACTTGTTGGATCGGCCAAGTGAGCAGAGAAAACAATCCTCGAGACTATTGAGAACGTCGAAACCACAAGAGTAGTGTGAGCAAAATTGATGGACTGTAAGCCACTACAACATTTTTCCAATCCTTGCGTGCTCACCATCCCCAGTGGGATGTATGTAGAACATACCGCAGCTGCACTACAATCATTGCCGTAGTCCAAGCAACCAAAGTGATCAAAGGTAGAAAAAAAATAAGAGGTATTCAGTTAGCACCATCAGATCATCATGACGATCCGTGACCAAACTCTAAAGTGACGATATTCCACCCCAAGATAGGAACACTTACGGTGGTCTTCGTACGGCGTGGGTTTGACGAGGTGCTGGAGGCAATGGGGGTGGCGATTCTGGAGCTGGCTGATCCACACCAAGGCCACCCAGCGATTCGTCTGGTCGTGATCTTTCTGGCACATCGCCAAACTGCGCCCCAACGGCTCGCTAAAATGGATAGGGAAAAAAATAATGATTGGCGTAAGTATAGGAAAGGGGTAAGGAAAAGTCAACTTGTTGGGACCAATGTATTTGAGCTTTGCAATCCAATCATGGCAGAGGCAGTGCGCCCTTTTGTTGGCGTTCTATGCGTTCTTCTTGCCAAGTCAGGGTCGAAACACAGGGGAAGACGGAAAATAGCGAAAGCAGTCCATCCTTGGAAAGTGATTGATGCGTGCGTGTCTTCCATGACCCCTTGATGGGAATGCCACTGCCTTACCTCCAGGTCCCATGAGTGATGCTCCAGGGCAGCAATGGCTACTTCGATATCATTCTGTCCCGTAACGGCCTACAGATGTCATAGTGAATAGGAAGGTTGGAATGCACAGTGATGAGTACAAATTGTGCGGACATAATTTGTTGAGTCCGCATGGTTGGCATGCATCTGTCTCTGTTGGGTACAGTCGTGAGGGCAACATACAAGATAGCTTTCGAGCTTTGTCTTTTGCTCTTCAGTGAACTGGTCCAGTGCCTCCATATGTGTATTGTTGGGTGCGCGAGGAGGAATAAGCAAGGAAAGGGAGAGAGGAGCGTAGCAAGTCTGATAAAAAATGAATAAGAAATCGAAAGAGGAAAAGAAGGGAGAGGCAAGACAAAGTTTAAACCCATTTTTATTTCTTTGAACATTTTTTCAGCGTCGAGTCCTTCCAAACTCGTCAACCTCCTCTCCAGGGCGGGTTCCCAGCCGCTCCTCGATGGGTTTGGTGCCAAGGCGTGACTCAAGGGCTTTCAGTGCCTCGCGTTCCTCACGGCTTCGCCCTGAGTGACGGTGATCGCGGCCACGATCACGATCATCATCACGGTCGCGATCGCGATCACGTCCCCGTCCTCGATCACGGCGGTCTCTTTTGTGACGCACCTCTTCCTCTCGTCTCCAGGAGCGTTCTCGTTCTCGCTTTTCTTCACGCGCACGTACTGAGTCGGAAATAATATCGCTCTCGTACAAATCACTGTACAAGCCTTTGCCTCTGGGGAATTCGCGCTCGCGCCTGCTGAAGGACGACTCGAGTTCAGCCATGAAGCTATGAGCTAGCTCGCTGGATCTATCCTCATGACCTTCTTGTTCCTCATTGTCAGCTGTCAAAGGACCCAAACGAGATGCAATGTCGCCACGACCTCCACGACGGCTAAAGTGGAGAGGTAAACATAAAAGAAGAGTATATATGTGAGTCTCTGAAGGTTAGAATTTTTCCTCCAGTTATAAATATTCGCTCCACAAAAATAAAGACACGTACTCGTAGTCATCTCGCACTCGATTGCGGGAATCTGGTGATAAGCTGTCTCTCCGTCGACCTGAAGGACTTGGACTGCGGCTGCGACTATGACTGCCGTGTCTGCCCTCCTTTGCCTCTTCCCTGCGCCGGTACACGCGCCTCAGTGTCTCGATGCCTCGTCCCTCGTTCCAAATATTGTCATAGGGACGATTGTGATAGCCGGGGACGGATGTACGGCCACGGCTGGGAGGCGGGTCGCGTCCATGGATAGCATACCAAGCACTCTTCGCAGCTGCTCCACGTTCTTTCTTGTCCAAATCTGTCGCAAATCGCAAGAACAGTCCATTGTTCTTAGGCAACAAAGGGTGGTTGATTTGTTGGATTGGAATGTAGCCTTTGCCGCGACGCAAGCTGTTCTTCGACCTTGGGACACGTGCATCGACAATGCCTTCAGAAGGATCCTGCAATCCAGATTGAACTTCGTCTTCGCCAAACGTGACATCTGTGGGGTCCAGGAGCATGTTGTAGAGTGCTCGCTTGGCGGTAAAGTACTCCTTGAAGACAACGTTGCAAGAAGTATCATCAATCCATTCCACATGACTAGGACCAAAGTCTTCGAAATACTTCAGAACATCCTTTGTGCTCATTCGGTCAGTGCCCCAAAGGTAAATGGTGTCCTTGCGAATAGCGGCCGTAATTGGTGGTGCTTCCGGAAGCTCATCTGGTATCACGCTTGGATCAATATCGACATCCATGCCTGATGACTCTGTTTCCAATGGTTGCGGCTGAGTAGATGCCTCAGTAGAAGCTTGTTCAGACAGGCCGAACCGTGCGGCACGGCGAGCCTTCTTCTCCTGCTCCTCCTTTGAGGTGGGATCAAATCCTACAACGAGTTGTTTTTTAGGATTGTCATCAGCGCCATTCCGATAACAAAGATAAGGTCGTACTTCCATGCCTGTCTAAGGGATCTTCCTTACCAGTGATGAAGCCACCGCTTTTGTTGGCATATCGCTGTGCTGCGTATTCAGTAGCGCTCCTATCCTGTGCCAAATCACCCAATGCTCGATCGAGTCCAGGGTGCGAAGGTTTGTCACTGCGTCCAAAAGGCTGGAATGCACCTACTGGTCTCTCGGAAGCAAAACGATCATTGAGATCTTTTGTTTCTTCGGCCAGGGTCCTAAATAGATAGTGGAACAACAAGACAGTTTAAATATTCAATGCGACAAAACTATCTCACACAGTTCAATGTTATATATATGAAAACATACTGCTCCAGCGCTGCCATAGAGGCGCGAGTGTCTCTTTCAGGGGCGACGACGAGATCGTCATCGTCAAAGTCCTCGAGTTCGTCAGCGACGGCACCTGAGGGAAGAGGAACAGTCTCAAAGTCTTGATCAAGCTGGAAAGTTTTTCATGGAAAGAAGGATGGGCAAGTCATTCAATCCATGGACGAGATGAGTACATGGCGTAAGAGGCGGTTCTCGAGAGGTATGCCGGTTTGTTGTGCAAAAATGCTTACAGCGTCGTCAAACTCCATGAGTTGAATGAAATAAAGGTAGTAGTAAAAGTGGGGGAAAGAAGGGAGGAAGACAGAGAGCACACTAGGAGTCGCAGCCTAGTGCCTTCCTACCACTCTGAAATGTGGCTGGGGAAGCTCGTTCTTCTTGGTCTCGTTGCCCGACGGTCTGGGCGTCAAGGTCCATGCGAGCTTAAGGAATTAAACCTCTCTCATCCACATCCCCGACCCTCGTTTCCTCATGAAGCCATTAAGCCTTTATGGCATCCTACTGGCTTCCATAGCGTGCCAGCTGGTAGGCATGCTCATGTTTGCCAAAGGTTTCTTCCCATACAAGCCCATCTCAACCTCATTTGCCTCACACAACGACCTCCCCGCTCTGCCCCTGCAGAGTGGTGACAACACTAAAGACAATTCGCCCCCGATTCCACCACGTTTTGGCCGTCTAGTACTTATGCTTGTGGACGCCTTGAGAAGGTAGCCCGCCGAACTCAACGTTTTGTTCTCCCGTCTTCGCTGTTAAAGAACTGCCCTTGATGCTAACCTTTCACTTTATACAGCGACTTCATTTATGGATCAGAATCAAACTTCACTTTTGTACAAAGGTCCGTGCTGTGAACATTTCAAAAAAAAATAATTAGAGGGGAAAGATGTTTTTGTACCCTGTTTTACGAACAAAAAGGTTGACTTGTTTCTTCTGCTGCCGTTTAAAACAGCTTGATCGAGTCTAATAAGGCATTGCCTTTCACAGCGCTCGCGTCAGCTCCAACGGTGACGCTTCCTCGTCTCAAGGCTCTGACGACAGGAACTGTTCCAGGCTTTTTGGATGCTGTACTTAACATTGCAGAGTCTGATCAGTCCTCAACGCTTGCCAACCAGGACAGCTGGGTCGCCCAGTGGACACGCTCTTCTTCAAAACGCGACCCGTCCAGGAACCGTACAATCGGCTTCTTTGGTGATGACACGTGGATCAAACTATTTCCTGGACAGTTCTTCCGATCAGATGGAACATCCTCCTTCTTTGCCATGGTATGGGCAGATAGATCATCACCATGATGAACGAAAGTTGATTTCAAAGAGGCTTGATTGAATACCTGGCTGATCTTTTTTTTTTTGGAGAACCGCTGATTTTATCAGGATACAGTAGAGGTAGATGTAAACGTTACACGTCATGTCGAACCAGAGCTGGCCAAGGAGGATTGGGACGCACTCATCTTTCACTACCTGGGACTCGATCATGTCGGACATTCAGGAGGTCCAAAAAGTCCTCTTATGCAACCCAAGCAAGCAGAGATGGACCAGGTTGCTCTCCAGATCTATACCACTATCTTAACCCAAGATACCCAACACCAAGGAAAGGAGCTGCCCACTTTGTTCATACTCTGCGGCGACCATGGAATGAACGAGGTAGAGTACATAGTGGCTTACATGCCCCCTTCATACAAAACAGCATAACTCTTGTCTTCTCGTTGGGCATGAAAATTCACACAACCCTACTCTCATCACACATAGGTCGGTAACCATGGAGGGTCCTCCAAAAGCGAGGTGTCGACTGCATTCCTTTTCGCCAGCTCCCTCTTCGAAACGTGGGGTGAAACCGCCATTCATGAGATGGTCAACCCTCATCGTCAACAGAACCAGCCTGATGATTACCAGTACTACAGGACAGTAAACCAAGTCGACCTTGTCCCGACATTGTCGCTCCTTATGGGTAACCCTATTCCAAAGAACAGTGTTGGCAAAATCATTCCAGAATTGTTCCACGGCTACTCAAGTAAGTTTGGATACTGCTCTGTGGATGAATACATGAACATGCCCACAATATGAAAGTGATATTTCAAACCATCTCCTGACATGTTCTTAATCTGATCATCTTTAAGAGCGCGACATCTTACGAGCGTTGCAAGTTAACGCACACCAAGTTGCACATGTTCTGAAGGGCATGTGGCCATCATTCCAGACAGAAGCAGACCTGATTCTAGAGAATTGGAATGATAGCGAGACAGAAGATAGCTCGCACGTGTGCGATGGTCTTAAATCAGATCGCGAGGAGCTTGGATGCCTGTATTCAAATGCAATCGCTCGCCATGCTTCCTACTTGGAGATGACAACACCGTCTAGCCTGAACATCGAATACAAGACTGCGGATCAAATTTTAGCCTATGAAGCTGCTCGTGAGGCGTACATGAAGGTAAAAACAAACAAACAAAGCGAGGCCAGCAATGATAGCAAAACGTTTTCTGCTAAAAATTGGTACCATATTCTAACATTATATTATTGAAACGTTGCTGCGTATCTAGTTTCTGAGCAATGCGAGTTCGATGCTCTCCACCGCTCTGAGTAAATATGATATGGCACTACTGACGAACGGGTCACTCTTAATAGGATTCGCTGTAGCAGGATTCCTTTACTGCATTCTGCAGTCACATATCGTCGACAATCTGAAGGCATCTTGTCGATCACCAGCAACACAACTCAACACCAGCAACCCACATCTATCCAGACCGAGAACGCTGAAACATGCGATTCAAGTATTAGTGGCCATGTCGACAGAAACCAAGGGGATCGAGTATGGCCATATCAGAGCCAAGCAACGTGCCAAGGTGCTGGATCAATGGACATCGAGCGAGGTGAACTGGATTATTCCACGAATTCTCACTGTGGTTATCTTGATCCTCTATTTGGCGACACTCTTTGCTTCGAGTTTCGTTGAAGAAGAGCACCAGTTTTGGTACTTTTTCGCCATGACCTGGTGGGCAGCATTAGCTTTGACCAGTGGACAGTACGTCTACGACACTGGAAGCAAGACCAGGCGTCCATCTACCAAGGCTGTATTGCTATGCATGGCTCAAATGGGACTATTACGTCTCCTACGGGCCTGGAACCAGACAGGTAGGCGTTAGCACCACTATATATCCGTAAGTTAACTTATTGATGAAGCCAGATGTAGATACTAATTCATCGTCAACTCAATTTTTGAACTACAGGTCAAAAATACTCTGACGAGATTGACATCCGATTCTATCTCAATTCCACATTGAAACCTCTTTCATGGCTGCTCTTCTTCCTCTCCGTTGGAGTTGTTGCAGCCACTATGGTCTGGACAGTCGTACGCCGATACGCTCAGGGCTTGGAGGCGAGAGTTCAGAATCATAAATCAAAATATGGCGATGCACCTTCCGCAGGGTACAAGGCTCTTGAGTTTATTCTCATGTCCCTTGTAACCTATGCCATCTTTTCCGTTAGTAGTTGGATAACAGTCTACAAAATGGACTTGGAGGCATCCTTTTTTGGTCAAGAGTATATCGACCATATAAAGGGATACCTTTGGATGATAAGGCCGTCGACCACATTTTTATTCCACGAAAATGGAAGAGAAATGACTGGCTTTGAGATGGCGCGCTGGAGCTATGCTGGTCTGGGTTTCATCCTACTCGCAAGTTTTTTCCTGGCCAAGCTCGATATTCGCCGCACATTGTCGTTGGATGAAGGCACTGATATTCGGCAATCAACATTCCTTTCAGTAATGATTCAAGGGGCATTCACGTTGCTTGCGATCTTGCTGTCAAGAAGACATAATGCTCCTTTGTTTGTCTTGTTCGGTGTTCAACTTTGGTTATACCTTCAGTGGTCCAAGCACATCCGAATAGACTGCACTCAAGTAGAGGATGCAGACTACACGCTAGGACCCTTAGTGACCGAAGAAGAGAGTAGTGCCACTTCTCCAAGTGAAACCAAGTCGATTTGCAAGGATGCGCCGAACACTTCCTCAAGATACCGCTCCTTACCTGGCTTGAACTCCATCCACAGCACCACCGTCATCCTTTGGACAATGTCGTCGTTTTTCATACTTGGCAACTCAAACTCGATCGCATCGATTGATATCGGCAACGCATATGTTGGCATTCGATCATACGACATCTTTTTGACAGGTGTATTGACGTTTGTGTCGAATTGGTCTGGACCATTGTGGTGGGCCTTGGCCGGAACGATGCTGCTAGTAACAGGACAAGATATGGAGCATGAGAGAAGGTGGCTCGTACATGATGCGACTTTGAGGGTCGCCGTAGAGGAAGAATGCCAATGGAGGAGCGTTACGGATTGGTGGAAGCCCAAACAAGCAGAGACAAGACGAACACGCAGGCACAAGATTAATAAGAACAAAATGGTGCGTGATTTGAGGAGACAACAAAGGGCCATACATCAAAAGGTTAAATCGGCAAAGCCGTTGGAGGAGGCCATTATTAATAATGAACTGAATGGACACGTTCCTGATGAAGCAGAAGAGGTAGCCAACGAGGTTGTATCTGATTCGACGAAGCTGACTACGTCAATTATACCCTGTGTATCAGTTGCACCGGAGGATCCAATGAGAGCAGAACGACCAATGGACAAGACGCCCCCTATCAACCAAGAGGTAGAAGAAAGATACGGGGGAGCGCCCGTTGTCGATATGGAGGCCATGCACATAGACGACGCTGTTGGCCATCAAGGAGAGATCACATCTCGGATTGTTGAGAATCCAAGCCAGTTCCGAGCGTATCTAAGGCAAAAACGGATAGTGGACCATCTCATATGGACAAACACTTTCCTTGGTCTTACGCTCTATGCACTGTCGATCGCAGCGATCATTTTACGACATCACCTTTTTATTTGGACAGTTTTTTCGCCAAAAGTACTGTACCAAATGGCGTGGACAGTTCTCTTCCAGACAGTTGCGCAAGTCATATTCATTCCAGTCCTCTGTATTATTACAGCTCTTTAGAGTTCCGTAAAGTAGCGGATTAGATTCTCTTTTCAGCTGGAAATTTCCATTCCTCGAGAGATTTTTATTTTAATCCACAGGGTCTAGACGTTGGTTGGTGGGTGGGTGGCAACCTACTCTAAACACTGCTAGTCCAACTAGCTTGGACTAGTAGCCATTTTTTGTGGATATACAACTAGAATTGACAAGTTATAGGTAGAAAGAAGGAGAGAGAGAGTACAAAGAAGGACATCGGCTTGAAAATCAAGCATATCGCCTCCTTGTGACCTAGCAATGTGCACACAAGTATTACACATTGAAAACACCCTGAGAATTTGGGGTCAAGATTCTGGGCCTTTCCGCCTCAAAATGTTTCATACTCATCTTATATGGTGGGAATCCTTTGGGGGGAAGGGGTATGAAAGAATTAGAGATTGTTTTCCTTGCTGGAAGAATATATGAGAGGCGACCAAAGGAGCAAGGATAGGATTGTACACACATGGCACCCACAAGAGGAAATTACAAGAATAGTCCATCCGGGTCTGGTTCTGTTAGAGTTTTCCGTTATGCTTTTTCATGGGGCGCTGGGCGAAACAGCAACTGTGAGTGACAAATGAGTCTGTTTAATCGCATTTCCTGCGCTCACGCCATTCGTCCACCCCCTCGTCCCCTTTATCTTTCCTCTATTTTTTTGCACTTTGATTCTTCTTCCTTCCTCACTCATCTCAGTTCTCCCCTTTTTCCCACCACGCCTTGTAAAGGGCAACGCATTGCATCACCATCCTAGGCTCGCTTTTGATTGGATCTCACCTTCATTGGAGACCATCAAAGTCTAGCATTCCCGCTCCATCACTCTCTGCTTGATACAACTGTTGCTTTTGTTGCTCGGCTCACTTATCACATAGGCGGCCAGCAACCTTTACTCTTCGCTCTACTGCGCTCTTTTTTT
Organism: Actinomortierella wolfii; assembly: GCA_016098105.1. NCBI lineage: Eukaryota > Fungi > Mortierellomycota > Mortierellomycetes > Mortierellales > Mortierellaceae > Actinomortierella > Actinomortierella wolfii. The sequence goes on from JAAAIY010000001.1 coordinate 210,014, forward strand.
TTATTGCATCCATCTTTGCACACATTCTACATCCTTAGACCCTAACAGACAGGCACTCTTTGGATCCTTTTTTTTTCTCGCGCTCTTTCACTTTTTTTTTTATTTTATTATTACCATGGCTTACTTCATTCTCACCAGCTCCGGCCACGTTGGCCGTGAAGTCGACTGATCCAGTGCGGGCTATCCGTGATACTACTGCTTGAACTTTTCTACATTACTTCTCTATCCCTTCTCTCCTTTGCTTGCCGCTGCGCCACTCTCCTCTCTACAATCATTCATTATCGACACCAAGTGTCTAATCATTCATCCAGCCTCAGTGTAATCCACATCCTCCTCGATTTCAACGCATCTTCGGAACCTTAACTTCCTCGGTCAGCTCTCTCAGTCGCTTACGAAGCTCTGCTACACCCCTCAATCCAATTTCCCAGCCCTCCTTCCTAAAACAGAAGCCAACCCTTATAACCATGTTCGCCCAGCCAAATACCTCCAACACGGCAGCCTCGGCTGCCTCGTGGCTCGACGACCAGGAGCTGCTTCTCTCGCCGCTGTCCCCAGAGTCTGTCCTTGACTACTCCTTCCCCGACAGCTTTGCTCAGCAGAACCTCGACTTCACCTTTGGCGACTTTGCGCCTGTCCAACCATCACATTCTCAGCCACTCCAGCCTCGCCACCAGCAGCCTCTTGTCAAGCCTGACGCTGATGAGACTGCCCGCCAGGCTGCTCTCCTGCATGCGTATCTCGCTGCCCAAACAGGGGCCAACTGGAGCTCCCAAACACTTGCTGTAGCTGCTGCTACGACAACTACCCAAGAACGCGAAGAGCAAGAACGCCTTCAGCGCGAGAAGGAAGAGCGTGAGCGCATGCTTAAGATCCAGCAGGCGGATGCCCAGTCACTCGCCCGCTACCTGGCTGAGGCCAAGAAGAAGCAAGAGGAAGAGAAACACTCGCAACAGCAAGAAGAGCAGTCCAAGGACGAGCGCATGATGGACTGCGGTGATGCAAACGAACCCTCCGTGGCTGCTCCCCGTTCACCCTCGCCAGCCGTCTCATCGTGCTCGAGCAGCAATTCGCCTGTCATGGCCGAGCGCTCGCTTAGTCCCGAGGTCGCCTCGCGAGCCGAGTCCCCTGCTGCTCAATCCGAGTCTGGTGCTACCTCATCTGCAACTGCCGCTGCCACTCCTACAACCAAGTCGGGCAAGCCTGCACGCAAGCTGGTCTGCTACAACTGCCAAGTTACCCAGACACCTCTCTGGCGCCGAACACCTGATCGTAAGCATTCGCTCTGCAATGCTTGTGGTCTGTACTACAAGCAGTACAAGGCACACCGGCCACTGACGGTTCGTCATAAGCTTCCCGCTGTTCTCAATGAGCTCAAGGCTGGTGGCTTCCTGCCCTATGCTCGCCCTCCTTCGTCATTCTCGAGTCGTGCTTCGTCGCCAGGTGCCGCTGAGACTCCTTTCTTGTTCCCCAGCCTTGCCTCTGCTCCCGAGTCCTCTGCGTCGTCGTCGTCGTCGTCGTCGTCGGACAGCGACTCCGATAGTGGCCATCGTACACAAAAGCTCTCTTCGGTCTTCCCTGGTCTGCCTGATCTGGCCAAGCTGTACCCACCTCTGCCACGTGCCAGCCCACCAGTTATGACCGCGAAGCAAGGTATTGAGTGCGCTAACTGCTCGCAGACTCAGACCCCTCTTTGGCGTAAGAACGAGAATGGCGAGCCCATCTGCAATGCTTGTGGCTTGTATGCCAAGCTTCATAACCGCGACCGCCCGGTGACTATGCGCAAGTCCAAGATCACACGCCGTCGCCGCGACTGGGGTAACCTGGTTAACCAAGCTCATGCCCAGGCACAGGCTCTTGCATTTGCTCATGCTCAGGCACAGGCCCTTGCCCACGCTCAGGGTCCCTTGGCAGCCTCGCTGATGTTGGAGCAAGGCATGACGACCGAGCAGTCGGCTGTGGCAACGATGATGGGTGAGATGACTCGCAAGGCACGCGATCTGAACGCCAAGTCGATGACGATTGGCGCTAGCGATAGCGAGGAGGATAGCAAGTCGGATAGCAGCAGCAGCAGCAGTTCATCGTCTGCTCGTGTCCACAACACTGGTTCAGCAATTCCTGCCAGCCTGTCGAACAATGCTATCCTGGATGAGCAGCAGTTCTCGTCGATGCTGGAGCAGATGAACGCTCAGCAGATGAACAAGTTTTTGTCGATTTTGGAGACTCGGTGTGGCTCTCTTCGTGAGCGCCTGCTTGCCTCAACCGAGGCCACTGTCCAGCAGTCGATGCAGAAGTGAACATAGTGCTCTCATTTTTTTTGCTGTCCGTAGTTGTTAGTATCCTACTTTCCCACCCCCCCATCACCCCAAAGCAACGTTGTATATTCTATTTTCCCTTTCTGTACACAATATAAATATATTCATTTTCCCCAAAGAATGTGTGCGTGCCTTATTCCATTGACGCCCTTTTGGCGTATCCGATTCCTTGTCTTGAGTAAAATGTTCATTCTTTGTTATGCATGTCGAAAATCACCCCATCCAACGATTCAGAAAAAAAAACTTGAGCAACTTGTCAAACAATGGGAAATTGGAGAAATTGTAGTGTGACCCCAGTAAAAAAACACCAGACACTTTTCTCACGCTCGGATATGGCACTCTGGAAAGCGCACTGGTTTCCAAGTAGCGTTCCAAATGTCAAATGCTTGGATTGCCACTGCTAGTCATGATCTGAAAGAAGAGGTTTAAAGAACGTGGGCAGTTGATAGAAAAAAAATAAAGAAATATCCCAAGTCATGAGCTACATACTAGGTCAAGATCATGGTCTACAAGGTTGAAAGCTTGTTGTGTTGTGCAACTTTATTGGAAAGGAAAGGGGGGATAAAGTGAATGTGGGGATCATGTGGGCCTATGAAACGACAACACGCATAGCTCCAGTGTTCAGCTAGTGTCATCCCTTGGCAGAAATTCGAGCTCGCGGGTGGAACGCGGTAAAGTAAGATACTACCAAGCTTTTTTTTTATCACGACAATATTTGATAGAATTTTCAATACATTTACCCTACTTTTGCCGAGGAACTACAGTATCGGTACATCCAATGCTGGTAGTATAACCCGTCTTTTTTCGTGATTATTTTCTATTGAGCATTAAATTTTTATATTTGATCTCTATCCATGGTCTACAACGCTTTCTTTTCTACACAAAGAATTTTTGCCGCAGCGTTTGTGTCTCTTTTGGCAAAAAATTTTCTCGTCTGGTTCGTTTATATTCAACAGTCAAAGCCACCCTTATTGGAAGGCACATTTTTTTTCTTTTCTCTTGGGGGGGGGGGTAACAAACAAATATTACGGTGTTGATTTTTTTGGCCGTCTAACAACTTACCCCTACTTCTGCTTTTTAACATCATGGGCATTGAATCCAAGAAGAGAAAGGCTGAGGGTAATGAGGAACCTGGCAGAGAATGAATTCAATGCAATTTTGTTTTTTTCTTCCTTTTCTTAAATAACTCTTTGGCGTGACGGTTCGCCGAATTTGTGGGCCAACATATCCGAATTGATTTATTTCGCGTGCAACACAATATACTAAACCATGAGCCCTTTTTTTCCCCTCCAACAAACATTTAGAGATCAGCACTGTCGAGTCCAAGAAGGCTAAGAAGGAGAAGAAGGAGAAGAAGAGCCAGAAGGAGGACAATGCTCATGAGGATTTGAAGGCAGAAAAGAAGGACAAGAAGAAGGACAAGAAAGACAAGAAGGAGAAGAAGGACAAGGAAGATACAAAGGCGGACAAGAAGGAAAAGAAGAAGGACAAGGAGGAGGACAAGAAGGACAAGAAGAAGAAGAAGGAAAAGAAGGAAAAGAAGAAGGAGGACAAGTCAGAGAAGAAGGAGAAGAAGGAAAAGAAAGAAAAGAAGGAGAAAAAGTCCAAGAAGGAGGATAGTGATGATGATTCGTCCGCATCATCCACATCGTCTGAACCTGCGCCTGCAATGACAGCCACCACAGCCTCCAATGACAACAACAGCAATCAACCCGCCAAGCGCTGGAACGACTGGACAGCCGCCGAATTTGAAAATGATGCCCAAAAGAACAAATTCCTGAGGCTGATGGGTGGTGCAAAGAAGGGTCTTATTTCCTCCGACACATCATCGTCAACACCAGCCAAGAGTGGAGGTCTTTATGGTTCGCTCAAGCCTTCTTCTGGCCATAACAACACAGCAGACTCTGCTATCGATAGCATGACCGGTCGCAAGGTCCAACGCGAGCTCGAGAAGCAGTTTAAGGACGGCTTGAAAATCAAGCAACAAATGAAAAAGGGAAAGACAGTTGGCCTGGGTTTTGGATATTGATCAACATTATGGTAAATAAGATAACAAATATTCTCTGAATATCAATATCGAACTGAATTCTGACTTTTTTTTTAATGAAAAGTGGGTAAAGGTGGGGGAGGAGAAGCAGGGAGATAAGAAGGTTCAGTGTATTGTCGCGTAAAGGTAAGGAAATACGAATCACATAGTTGGCAAAACAACAAAGAGTGGAGAGTACAATTATGATGAATAATGCAACATCGTGCAGCAAAAAGTGTAATGGTACGAAAGAAAAAATGAAATCCGGCTAATACAAGCAGGAAAATAAAATATGAAAGACTAGAGGATTGAAGGACAATATAAATCATCCCAAAGAGAAAAAAAATGTAGGGTATCGCTGCATATACACACAAAGGGAAGAAAAATGAAATAAACTGCGGAGGAGGGGAATGAAGCATGGGTATTCTACAAAATGGACTATGCGGCAATAGGCTCCTCCATAAAACTTGACCGGTCATCAGAAAGCGTCGCATTCGATGGCGATGATACTGAGAGCGCGTGCTTGAGTTGAGGCCCATCCAAGCTATTCCTTGCTTCGTGATCGTCATCCTTGGAATTGGGCTTGCCAACACTGCTTGCATTGCTCAAACTGCTACTACTGTTCCGCTTGGATGATGACGACGAGTATGATGAATCAAGACGCGTGCTGCTACTGCCGCTATGGTCGCTCATATTTCGCTTGTTACCTCCCTCACCATCGTCGTCTTCAGAGTCAGACGGGTTAGATCTAGCGTCGTCGCCATCGTCATCTTCGCTTAAATCATTCTCCATCTCCTTTATGTCTATTGATACAGATGATGTGAAATAAAAAAAGTAAGTTATTTAGTATTAAATAAATCAACACAGATGATAATGAAAACATTCATGAATACGAATACCAAACAATCACCCACGTCCGACAAGAATGTAAAAATAAAAAAAAGGTGGACTTACACATGTCATAGGACGAGAGGACTTTGACACCGGCTGGTTTGGTCGAATCGAGAGCTTGTCTAGCTTCGTTCAGCATATTCTCAATAGTGTAACACAGTCGCTTGAAGATCACATCGCCTTTCCTTTCTGCCTCTGAGAGCTCAATCGCATCCACACTCCTCATCAGTGCCAGATCAGCAGGGGAATAGGCATTGTCGCCAGTCAGTTGAGCCCTAAAAAAATGAAATAGAATAGATAAAAGCTATCGCTGTGAGTCTATCCATAATCCTGTTTATCTGAAAGAACTCCCACAAAAGAAACAGTGGAGCATGTGAAGAAAGTAGGAACAAGTCATTTGTAATCCATCACATACACCCGATTCTTGAGTTCTTGGACTTCGTTGGCCTGTCTCCGTACTGTCGCTTCCAAGGAAGCATTGATCTGTAGCAAAGAATCATTAGATATCTTCAGATCATCAATCTTGCGCCGCGTCCGTGCTGCTTCCTCCGCCAGCCGGTTCTCCTCTGCAAGTTTGTTGGCAGCAAGGGTTGCATTGGCCGATTTAGAGACACGAATGGTGGTAGGTTGGTTTCCTGTTGGTGGATGTAACTGTGAGTGCGCTACAGATGAGACGGCAGATGACATACTGACAACAGAGCCTGTATCATCTGCCCCGTTCACGAGGCTACGTGGCACAGAAAGGTATCCTGGGTTGGAGTGAGAGCGACTTCCCACACCAACAGTCGAGTTAGTCGACCATGTTGCCGAGTGTCCCGAAACAGATCCTGTTGAGAGACTTGAAGGTGCGTGCCCGCCATTGGTCGAGTCACCCACGGCGGTAGGCGAGGTCAATGAGCTAGAGCCAGCATGAGAAGATGACGCCTGGGTGGTGTCGACCCTGATAGCCGCTCCAGCTGCCATCCGTACCGGCTTGACACTAGATGCCGTCAGAGTCCTGGTTCTAGCTTGCGTTGTGACCTTGGGTCCTGAAGCCGACGTGGAAGATGCATAAGAGTTTTGACGTCCATTAGCAGCATAGAGTGCACGAGGATTGGTGGTAGCAACAGAGCTGTGGTTGCTGTTGTGATTTTGGTTGAGCGGCGAAGAACTATCGTCGATACCCCTGGTTAGATCCGAGTCCTCCGACACTGTCCCATCATCGGAGGTGACTGAGCCTGAGCCTGTACTTTTGCTGCCTCCAGCGCCTGCTGGATGGTACACAGTCGCGCCTGTCCCGACCACCGAAGGCGTAACCACTGAATCCCTTGTTTCAGCTCCAGTGCCAGTTCTTGAAGAATATGAAGCTGTCGAGACGACAGAGTTGGTCGAACGTAATCGAACGGTACGAGGAGCTCCACCGCCGTTCACGGTACTGTTGCTGCTGGTAGTATGGTGATGGGTATAAGGACTGCTAGAAACGGACGACACGGTGGAACCAGGACCTTTCCCTGGGCTTGGATAGCCACTGTGTGAGTTTGCGTAGAGATGTCTTGACGACGAAACCCCACTTGACGTACTGACGGTACTGCCTGGACTCTTGTGTGTTTTGATGGTGGAGTAATTGCTTGCGCCCAGAGAACCAATGTCCATTTGTGCAGTACTGGCTACCTTGGCCCGCCGGACAGGTGGTGGGTGGGGTTGATAGCTGGAGCCATTCAGGTGGGAAGTTGATGAATACTGCTGGTTCCTGGACGATGGCCTGGAGGTGTTCATGTGGACGTGAGTAGACAAGGCGAGAGAAACGTTTTTGGCGTCGTCAAACTTGATGTAGGCTGGAGAATGAGACTAACAAACACGATTCGGTCCAGAAGCAAAACTTGGTATGGGGCTCTGAAAAGAGGATATGGAAGTACAAAAGAGGAAAAAGAAGAACAAAGGATGGAAAAAAAGGTGCTACGCACGCTGAATGCTTGCACAGACAGACTCTACAGGAACAGGTACGGTGTTCTGCGGAAATAGCAGGTGGGTAAAGTAGGTAGCGAAAAGGAGAAGTATGTGCGGCGTACGGGAGAAATGGAATGAAAAAAGTGCTTGTTACGCCAGTGTGATGTCTGGCTTGGGCCTGTACAGTTGTGCCAGTCTGTTACTGAGGTGAGCGCTGCGTGGTGTTGTTTTTTCTGTACAAAGAGATGGTTGTGCCGTTGTTTGCCCACCGACACTTGAGATAAACTGTACGTGTATGTGTGATGGATGTCAAAAAGGAATACCACGAGGGAGTAAAGTGAAAATTAAGATGTAACTTTTTTCTCTGTCGAGCGATGCAAAAGATGGGGGGGTGTGGTGGATGGTGAGTTGAGCTGGGGAAGGGGGGAAGGAAGGGTGGGAGTAAAGAAGTATAAAAAAAGGCAAAGGACGGTACTATGGATAATACGGGTGTTGTTTGTGTTTGTGTGTGGATGGATGAATGGGCAACGGGTTGCTGCGTGAATGGGTACTGAGGGGTGGGCAGAAAAAGGGTGGATGGGAGGTCCCCTGTACTCCTTTCACCTTGTCTTTGTTTCTTTACTTCTCTCGTTCCTTTCTTTCTTTCTTTCTTGAACGGATGACGGGTGGATGTGGGGTTGGTCTCACGATAGTGTGCACTCCTTGGCCTGCCTTCCCGTGTTCCTTTCACCCTCTCACACATGCTCTCTCCTTCCCTTGTTGTATGTGACATGGTGGGGGTGACTGGGGGAGAGAGACGCTGACAGGGCACTCACCAACTCAAGCATACATACACGCACGCATACATATCATACATATACGCACACAAAATAGGAGAGACAGCAACATGGTCAGACCCAAAAGAAAGGCAATGGAATCGAGCCAACCAAAAAAATCTGACCATTGCACACGCAGTATCTCATGGTGTGAAGACTAGGCTTGTAAAGCGTACTCCCACTTCATGTATGCATCTTGTTCAGATTTTCTGCAGGCGTACACTCCACTACCTGTTCCCTACCTTCATTTTTAGCCTGCTCTTCCTTGCCCTCCCCCCAACCAACCAACCAACCTCCCACCACCACCTTTTTTCTTATTCTTTTTGCTTCCCCCCTCTCTCCCAGCTGTCGTACCGTCTCCAATGTCTTTTGAAATGACATAAAACGTGGCTCTGAGCCCTTTGCTACGAGAAAGGGGGTGTGGAAAGGTGGATGGGATGAAGCGCATATTCGAACGAGTGCAGATGCAGTGAGATTATATTATCTTGGGCGTATACAATGGATGAAACGAAAGGGGGTGGTGTGGATATCTTGGGAACTACCGTTGGTAGGGACTCGAACGCATGCTGTGCCGTGGATCCGTCTAATCGTCAATGATTTAGAAAATGAACAAATGTTAGGATGAAGCTCGGTATTTCTCTTGCTTTGTTTTTTTCCCGCAACCCTTTCAAATCGCGTCCATGTCTTGAACAGATAAATCATGTGGAGGTCAGTGCTGAATCCTCTAACCGTACCTTGCGCTGTTGCAGAGGCGAACTATGTCTTGCCCCTGTTGGCGACGTATGTGAGAACGGCCCTTGTGAGTCCGCCGTTGTCCAGAGCCCCAGTCGCGCATCCTCACCACCCGAGTACATGATGCCTCGCTGGGGGTGCCAAGCGATACCACGCACAATCTCGGTGTGACAGCCCTGCAGCACTTGGCAGAGCTGCAGTGAATCGGAATTGACATGTAGGATGTTAATATTGCCCCTAAAACAGTAAAGCAAAGAGTTAGAAGACACTTCGTTTTAAATTACTTGTCGACATGTTGCAACATGATGCTCAGTCCCCTTTTCTTCTCCATGCCAACTTCTTCCCACTTTTTTGTGCTCTCTGAACCCACTTCTCCTTTTTTTCATCCTTTTTCTCTTCCTGTCTCACGTTCAACACCAAATTGACACCTACTCGTTGGATCCAGCAAGCAAAAAGAGCCGTTGTGTCACAGGATCATATTGGCAATCGATCATATAGTCGAGAGTCAACCCAAGCGCAGGGTTCGAGACACCTCGTACATCGCCAAAGTTGTGGATCATGTCAGCCTGATCACTCATCCAGAGAGATAGTGTCTCCATGTGAGATAGTGCATAAATGTATTCGGCCTGCGGTCCAAAATAGCCAATCTTGTGGATACTAGCCTCGGTGTTGGCGACCACCTCCATTGCATCGTCTTCCTCCTGAGAGATGTCCATCTGGCAGACAAGGCCATCGACAGAGCCAGACATGAGCCGCATTGGGTTGGTTGGGTGGAATTTGATCTGCGTCACATCATCGCTATGCGACTCGTTAAATGTCTTGACCACTGGATTGTTTGCCGAGTTGGTGGCGCTGGCCATTCGCGTATCGAAAAAGTGGATATACGCCTCGTACATTTCCTCATTCAGCTCAGTTCCCGCAGCAAGAACCTGCTCTGCGCAGTTTAGATCAAATGACAGCAATGGGTCCCTCCTGGCGCCTAAATTAATATTACATGGGTGAAAAATATAATAAAAAATTGAGAGCTGTGAGTGGGGATATAAATATAAAAAAAAACCGAGAATGTATATATATTGCCTAAATTGCAAAGGAAACAGCATCATATTTTTTGGTGGCGTAAAATAAATCATCAAGCAAACAAACCTACTGCTGTATGTTTGAACTGGGGCACCTTCTGTCCGCAGATCCCACAAGGCAACATGGCCATCCTTAGACGATGAAAAGATAAAGTTGTCGCCATGTGCTTTAATCTGTGATATGGCATCCGTGTGGAACTTGAGGACGCGATTGATGGCCAACGTTGAAGGGTTGTACAGTTTGATCTCATGCGACGAAGCAGAAACAATTAGGTTGGATTGATTCGCCGTAATGTCGAAAATATAAATGTCGTCATGAGAAAACGCCGAGGAGTGCCGCAGGGCCATGGGCGGGGTCAGCGTGGGTGCTGCCGAAATGGCGATCGGAGGTGGCACGCCGTCATTCATTGTGGAGCGCTAAAGTCAAACGGTTATGCATGCTTTTTTTTTCTCGACTTTTTTTTTTACTATCCATGGCAGCTTAAGGGGATCCGTCAAACGCGAACTTCAAAATGCAGGCCAATGAGCGACCTGACTGCGTAAAGAAACTGACATAATGAGTAGACTGCGGGTATTGCCCGAGACTTATGAGAACAGGTGATGGAAACAAGACAAATCTTCACTATTTACCTACTCTTCAGTCCTATGTAAGAAAGTAGTTTAGTTCAATTGAATACGCAAAAGCCGAAACTGAGCCCGCGCAAAGTATTCTTGGCACTTTTACCACTTTTTTTTTTTTTTTTTGCTCTGGTTACGAAGAGATTTTGCTTTCTATAACCCACCTTTCGAGCAAATTTATTTATTTGTCGATGGCAGGAGAGAAAAAAAATAAAAGAAAGGACAGACCTCCTGCTATTCCGTAAATTGTACTTGAGCAATGTAGCAATGGGAAAAACGTGCAAAAAAACAGTTTCTTTCTCCACAAAAGTAACCTCTTTGGAATAACACGAAGAAGTTAGGACCTGGCTCATCTGCTGCAATGCACCTCGGTTGCTCGTGGGATAAAGGGTCGATAGCCTTGGCGATCATTCTGGTGTGGTTGCACCGTTGCTAGGAGGAACCTTCTGGTGTTGGAGAAAGAATGAAAGAACAGAAGTTTGCGAGAGAGATAGAGACGATGTGGTCAAGCAAACAAAGCGATCTGGTACGTAACTTTCTCTCTCTCTCTCTCTCTCCTATTTTTTTCTTTCTGTCGTCTGTCACCTTTTTCTTTGACCCTCTCAGAACGCAATCTTGAGTTTGTGAGTCCCTGACGCCCCCTTAGTTCCAGCGCTATGTTCACAGAAAATACTCCCCCTCCAAATTATCATAAGAAAAAAAAAGACAGTAATAACGTGTGCAGCAATGCAGCAATGAACTTTTTTTCTCTGTTGTAGGCATTTCATCCTCCAAAAGGCACGGAAACATTTGTGTATCTATGGAGACATGGCACTCAATCATCATGATGCGTGGTTGATTTTCTTGCTCCCCTTCCTCCCCCTGATCACCATGCCTCCTGAAATTTTCCTTTTTACTTCCTTACAGCGCATCCATACTCCAATGAACCTGAACCACGAAATGGAGCAAAAAAGAAAAGAACGAAGAGGCCCGATATGTTGTGTATAGTTTTTGTCAATCCATAATGGGATTCATTTTTTTTGTTCCTTAGCAGGTCCTATCTGCATATACTGTTAAGGTTCGTTGGCTTTCCATCTCCTTTTTAGCACACACAAGTCCAATAGCAAACAATAGTGTCACGAATACTTGGTAAATACAATGTATGAAAACAAAAAAACATGGCTCCTAGTAACTCTTTACAACGATCATGGTTCTGGTTCTTCATTTCTGAACGATAGTTGGAACAAATTCAGAGGAATCAAAAAAGTATTATCATTTGTTGCTATCATATCTCCTTTAGACTTGGACCAGGCACACATTCCCCTCACCTCCGGTCAGCAACAACAACAAAAAAAAGGACACTATAGTCCTACAAAATGCAAAGATTCAGTGTCTCAACAGTAGCAAGCTCTTGAAGCGATAGTGCCATTGTCAGACAATAAAGTTGGGCAAGTACCCATCACATCCCAGTCCGGACCGGATGTGCGACAATCGCTTTTCTCATTGTTATCTACGAGACACTTGCCATTTGCAAAAAAAAAAAAAAAAAAAAAACAAAGGTTTTGAAAAGAACAACTGACATTGAGTGTAATAAACAAGACCATTGTTTTACTTTAGTGTATGTCTGTGCGTATTTTACGTGTTGTGAAAAGCGTGCAGTATGCTGTGGAATAACTTTGAACAAAAAAAAAGACGAAGGCAGGGAACGAATAATTTAATGCGCATCACGACTGGTACTGGGTTTCACAAGACATTGACATAGGTCACATGTATACCCACAGAGTTGCACGTTTGACACTAGTAACTCGTTTCCTGCCGGTTTCTTGTGTGCGACGCAACACGTAGAATAATTATTTCGCAACATTTTTGACACGACGCGTGTTATCTACAAAAAAAACACAAGTACATGTTTTCGTGTAGTACACATACATAGAAAAGTATAAAAAATATTACGAGATAGGGTACGCCTATTTCGCAAGTATACAATGGGAGTAGAAAAAGAGCTTAACTACCCTGTGTTCTTTTTGATTTTCATCCCTCCATTTGAGTGTTTTCCCCTCTCCTGATATTTCAAGATTATGATATGGAAGAATAGTGGAAAGGGGTGGAAGGAGGAGAAGAGATTGAAGGAAAGAGTGGGAGAGAGGACATCAAGTATGACCTCCTAAAAAGAACATCCCCATGTATGAATTTTCTGCAGCCCTACATTTTCTCGCATTATTGAAGGGACTGAGAGTCCATCAAGGTACATGCTCTTTGACTATGAAAGAAAAGAGATGAGAAATAAAAGAGAGGTGGTCAGCTAAGATAGGAGAAGAGGGACGAGAAGTGAGGAGGAAGAAGGGGAGGAAAGGGAGAAAGAAGAAGCGAAAGAAGGGAGTGGGGTGTGGAAGAGGGGCGAATTTTTTTGGTGGGTGAAGGAGGGGTGAAGGGTATGAATGTATGTAGGTATGCCCGAAACGAAGCAACAATGTCTGTGTGTCCTTTGTTTTTTTTGTGTGTTGAGTGCATCCTCCTTGTACCATTGGCATGGAAGAAGAAGGAAGAGGGGGTAAAGAATTATATCATTGAGCACAACTCCATCATTGGACAGCATTGCCTCGTTTATTTTTTATTGTCTGGAGGAGGTCATTCCATGCGAGCGGCCCACGCACGCGTTTCTTGGGTAATACATGGAGAAAGGAGTTCAAAGAACAAGAACAAAGAAGAGAGTGAAGAAAAACAGAGATCGAGAGGAAGGGGTGGGACACGCTGCTCTTCTCAGTCTGTCTCCTGTCCATCGTTCTCTTTCTCCGTTCCCTTCCCCCCACCCCCGTCTCCTTCGTTTCCCCTTGCTCCCACCTCCTTGAATTTAGGCTGAGTATGACGAATAAACATGTCCAGGAAAACTCCTTGTGAGATGGGCTGGACATTTGTATCGATGTACAGTATGTCGATGAGTGTTGGACATCCATAACAGGGCAGTGAAAGGGACACAGAACACAAGTTCATACACATACAAATGCACGCACACCCTTGGCTGGAGGAGACTGGGCTCACCAGATGATGCACAGAATCATCCTCCTCAAAAAGAGTCCAGCCCCGCAAAACACGTTCGATGGTCTCTGGAACGATCGTGACACCAAAGGTACAGTGTGTGACATGGCGCCACACAGCAATATTTATTAAAATATAAAAAAAAGTGCTCACTAAATCTGTGCGTGGAAAATCCAGGATGTATTGGAAGCATGCAGCCCTTGTTTGTTTGTATGCACCATCATGATGTATGGGTCCATCATTGTGTGCACAGAATCTAAGATCGCTGAGCACTAACACAGACATACAGAAGACGACAAAAAATAGAGAGCGTCAATAGAGCGAGCACCTTCCATACATACTTGCAGGTCCAGTAAGCGATCATTTCAAGAGTGCTCATCTTCACCTGGCCATTACGTGCACATGCAGAATGTGTTTCCCGCATGCCGGGGCTCATCTATACAGATCCGACGCTTCCTCTGTACCTACATCGACATGCAATTTTATTTCATTGTACTCATACCGAAAGGGAGACAACCTACACGACATAGAAGAAGAGGAAATGAAAATCGGAGGAGGAGAAAGATGAAAGGGGGATGAGGGCACAGGGATAGCAATGAAAGTGCACAAAATATTTCGGCAAGTGTGGTTTGCCGCCTAAATGAAGTATTGTTCAATCTATCTAGCGTTGGCGGGATGCACAAAGAGTGATACAGAACCTATTGAGCAAGAATATGTGAACACACGCACAGCAATCGAGAAATGATTCACTAAACCCTTGTATCCTACACTTGTGACGACAAAGAGGTCAAGTAGTGTGCGAATATCTATGGTACTGGGAACTCGTGGTTCGTAGGATGGTTAGTGATGGTAGATCGTCTGTCGTGTGTGGATAATGACTTTGTGACGACCAGCTGGTGTGTCTGTGTCTGTGTCTGTGTGTGAGAGCCAGACAGACAGAGAAGCAGAGAGACAGAAAGACAGACAGACGAAATGACAGACAGAAAGGAGGAAAGGACAGAAGGCGTGATACACACCAAGAGGATAGAGAAATTTTGCATACGATACGAAACAGTACACGCACACGCACACACACACACACACACACAGAAGAGACAGACAGAGAATGAAGAAAAACCATGAAAGGATCCAATGGTACGTAATGGTGAAAGTACAATCCGTGTACAGAGTCTTACGATAGAGAGTCTGTCGATGCGGAAACATCCTCTAATGCAGAAACACAAAGAGACAGACAGACATGACATGACAAAGATAGATATCGACAGAGTAGCGATTTCTGTCACTTGGTCGGTCTCAAGAACCAAAGGACCCAGAGAGTAGGCGACGCCTTGCAGATAGGCAAACAAGATTTTCTTTTGCCTGAACAAACATTCCTTGTCTGTGTACAACGAGAAGGTGCACCCTCTATTGTGTGGGCAGCAAAAGACAAGAGAGGAAAGGCAAATGAAAAAAGATTTACGATGGATTCCACATTCCAGTCGAACCTTGACTTTTGCTCTATACAAGAAAAAAATAATACATACTTACACACACACACACGCACAGTGCCTACTCTGCAGAGTCTCTCTGTCTTCATGTCTCTCTTGCACGCTTAGCTTCGTCGCCAGAGAGGAAAGAGAAACACTCGCTTACCCTCTCTCAGACTCTATTTCTCACTCATTTTTTTTCAACCAGCTCTGTTGTATGAAAGAAAAAAAAAAGGAATATAAGGATTGGAATTCCACCCTTCCTCTTCTTTTTTCCCTCTCTCTCTTTGTTTCTTTTTCTCCACTCCTTTGTCCATCGCATTACCAGCTGGCTACGGTGCTTCCCTTTCTCTCGTGCCTCGCAACAACTACCACTACCAGTCCACACCCCTCAGAATTCCTCTCCATTTTTGCCTCTCATCGCTCTCTCCTTTTGTTCTTTTGTATAAAGAACCAGTTGAACTCGCCTCCTTCCCCTTCTTTCGTTTTGTCTCTCTCTCATTCTCTTCTTACCAAGCACTCAAAAGCGATACAAAAGAAAATCAAACTCTTCAAAATTCTCTTGAGGTTCAGCAGCTATCTCTTTCTGGGTCCCTGACTTCATCCAGCATACAACCGATCCTCCAGAAAACTCTAACACCCTGCACATACACGAGCAATGGCTCCGAACAATACCAGCGCTAACAGCTGCTCGACAATGGTCCAGTATGTCCCACAGACCTACCCGTTCCTGAGTCCAGAGACCTTTGAGACCCTGGTCGAGGGCTACATCAACCAACTCCACATTCGCAAACGCAACAAGGCCTTGATCAACCAGCAGCTTGCCAACGACTGCCTCATGGTCCTCACCAACCCAGAAAACACGGCCATTTTCAACCCAAAGTTCCGGTGGTGGGTGCGCAAGCACTTTGTTTTCACTGTCGTTGGCGATCTCCGCATTTTGATGGATAAGAAGAATGGCAAGCCTGTGTGTGTACGCGAGCAGCTGTACGACAAGGTGTGCTACTTTCATCACATTATTGGCCATGGAGGCCGTGACAAGACTTTTGCTGCTGTAAGTCTCATTTTTCTTTCTCTCTGTTTGTTTGCTGTGAATGAAGGAGGGTCCTAATGACATGTATTTTTGTGCGACTTGAGGACATCACAACAAAGGAAGAGGCAACACAGGGGAGCGATAGACTGTAGTGTAGGGGTGAGTGTAGTTGTGTGTAGAGGGGAATGCGCCACACCGTCCAAAAGGAGCAATGTCGTAGACTGTGGATCCCTAGAAAAGAAAAACAAATCACAAAAAAGGGGGACAAAGAACACTTGGGGAATGCAAAAATAATGGATAATGGATTACACTCCCACAGGAGTATACTGACCTAATCTCTCTCTTCTCTCTTCTCTTCGCCTCCTGGCTTTGTGTTTTTTTTCCTCTTCGCCCTTCCTCCTTTGGTCTTCCTCCTTCTCCTCTTTGTCTTTTGTTTTTTTTTTCTTCTTCTTTCCCTGCTTCCTTCACCCCCCTTCCCTTCCTCCAATCTACCCCCTCCCCTTTTTGTTGACCTTTACCTTGGTACTTCCAATAGATCACAAAATCATACTCCAAAGTTCCTGCAGAGCTTGTCTCACTCTTCACAAAGAACTGCCAGACGTGCCTTGGTGTCCGAAAGTATAGCAAGAACAAGAGGCCAATCCTCAATGAGTATGAGTACCCTCAACAGCAACCTCTTCCTCACCCTACACAGCTCGCACTCCCTTGCAGCACCAACCTCTTCTCGCCCACACAACACCAGACACAACAACACCATTCCCAACAGTCTCAACATCCTGCACCACAACAGCAACAGCAGATCCTTCATGGCCTCTCCAGCCTCAAGTCCGAACCTGGCCCAATCTCTCCCATCTCGCCCATGCTCGGCCACTCGGGCTCCAGTTTCTTTTCGAGCAATATGGGTGCCCTGACACACCATCCACAAACCCTTCAACATCACACACAGCAACAGCAACACAACTCAATGATGAGCCTTAATCTAGCTGACATGAGCAACCTGGGTCTGTCTGCGCCTACAAGCGTTGGAGCTGCCTCTGCCGCGATGTTGAAGATGGATCTGCCAATGCACCCTCTAATTCAACACAATGGAAACCACAATGCCTTTGAGAGCCACCACAGCGGCCACGTCACTGGCTTGACAACCCCCTCAGATCTGACAGACTCACCCATCCACGGTCAGCATCAAATCCACACATCCGGTCAGTACTCACCGCCGCCTTCGGTGCACTCACACCATACACAATATCACCCCCAGGCGCCGCAGACTCATGACTACACTTTCACAACAGCGCATACGCAGCATCATCATCAGCAACATTTGCAGTCGAGTTACTCGGCCGCTCTCTCGCTGACAACATTCCAACAGACGCCCCAGCTGCAGTACCACCAGCCAACACATCAGACGTCGTCATCACCGACTCTGACTCAAAGCCAGCTCTTCCAGAAGCAGATTCAAGATGAGCAGCAACGGTTCCACCAGCAAAACAAGTTCCTGCCTGAGTCACTCGTCAACACCATGTCTTCAGCCGCATCGACCGCTGTGCCGTCCATGCCGACGCCTACGTCGGCAACGGTGCCTGCCATGAACCTGTCAAGCCTACTGGATCATCACGCACATACAGACCTTGCCGCTGCAGCAGCATGTGAAGTTGACACGAGCGATTGCCATTCTCACTCGCTCGATCCGACATCACACGCTGGAGTGAACGTTGTTGGTCTTGTTGGTGGATCTTCTACAGATATCTAGAGCAAAATCCTCCTCCACATGCACGCCCAAACACAGACCACCCGTACAAGCGTCGCTCTCACAAACAGACAAACAAAGAAAAAAGACAAAAAAGCAACAAAAACATCGAAAAAAGTTCAATAACAACCGTCTTCTGTTTTTTTCTTATTTTTTCATCCTGGATTATTCGTGTGCCCGTCCCAAAGACGCGTAATGTTGCAATTTATGTCGTGCATGAGCTCTTTCCATCCCTCTTATACCACAAGCCCCACACGTCCTTCAAAACCCAGCAAGCTGAACAACCTTTTACGATCACCAATGACCTAATCTTTCCATCCAATGCATGATTTTCGCCCCCCCCATGATGATATGCTCCCACTTCTGTACTCTTCTCCTCACCTTGATGAACACTCTATGTTTATGTCAACAACTTTTATGCTTTCGAAAATTCAACGCAATTCATTCTTTCAAACGACCACTTCCCGGCTTTATCCACTGTACTTTTACGATCATTATGCTCATGTCTATTTACTACAACAATGTACATATACCCTCCTTCAAGCGCATTCATTTTCATTTGTATGTTTCTGTGCATTTTGTCATTTCATTATCTCCTTCTGCATTTTTTCATTATGCATCTTGATACTCGTGTTGTCCTATGAACAATAAACAGCATGTGCATTGGATCACAGAAAAAAAACAACAACACAATGCATCGGCTCCTCCCCGCATCTAGTCTTTCCCATATAATCCTTTAGCCATGACTCCTTTGTATCATCCCAGTGATATATCAGATATTCTCTACAAGAGATCAAACTGACGATATTCACTTTAAAAATCATGAATATCCGTGTGATATTGCCATGAGTAGGACTTAAAATGAACCATTTACAATTGGCCCAAGGATGGAATATGCATCCTTATCTCTGAAACAAGTCAAAGACGCCTTTGTTTATTTGTTAGCATGCAAAAGAACCATAGTCTCCCACATAGTAGAAGTTGACTACAATCCTATGCCTACGTGAATAGACTATTAGAAGAGATGTGGCAAAAGAGGCGCAGAAATCTACGAAGGGAGGGCTCCTGGGCAACAACTGGGTTGGATTAAGAAGAGGGAAGGTGGCTTTGATTTTGACAGTCACAACTGTGCGCCAAACACACACACAGAGGCATATTTTTTTTTTCTCCTACCCCCCTCTTTACTCTTCTGTAGAAAAGAGGAGCGCCACAGACTTTCTTTGCGCATCAGCATCATTACATCCTCTCGTTCATTCAAAAAAGTCATGGCTGCTGGAAAGAAGGCTGGCAAGGCTGCTGCTGCCACTGCTGCACAGACAAACACCAAGCGTAAGGCTGTTGAGCAAAAACCAACAGCCACCAACAAGAAGGCTAAAATTGCTGCCGCCACCAACGGCAAGAAGGGTAACCCTAAGAACACCAAGGCACAGCCCGCCAAGAAGCGTTCCGTACAGGCTGCCGCCCAGGATGACGACGACGAGGATGAGGAAGAGGAGGATGACGAGTCGTGGGCTTATGGCGCCGTGAGCGACGATGATGAAGAAGACGACGACGATGATGTTCACGTTGGCGACCTGGTAAGACTTTGCACCACCCCCATCCCCCAATTTCAAGCTGAACGTTTTTGATTTCTCACTCTTTTTTGGATTCACTGGTTATGCATTGTTTTTTTCGTTGCTAATCACCTTTATTCTTTGTCTTGATTGTATATTTTCATTATGTTTGATGGACCATCGCGATTTTCAATTTATGTGATGTAGGATGACGAGTTTGTGTCCGCAGAGGAAGGATCAGATATTGAGATTGGCCAGCTTGATGACGACTTTTTGGGCGATGAGTTTGCGGACAAGAAGGGTGCCGATCTGCTTGGTTCTGACGATGAAGAGGGCGCGGAGGAGGACGAAGAAGACATTTTCGCCAGCAGTGACGATGAGGATGACATTGAGACCAAGTCTCGAAAGCTTGATGCCCAAGCGAAGCGCGAGGCTGAGGAGGCTGAGGCTGAGCTCAAGACCAACATCCAGATGGAGGACGACAAATTTGTGCTGCCCACTGAGGCTGAAGAGCTTGACAGCACAGATCTGCAGGTGGTGCAGACTCGCATTCAGGAAATTGTGCGTGTGCTCAACAACTTTAGAGAGTTGCGTGAGGGCAACCGTTCGCGTCAGGACTATATCGACCAGCTGCTGAAGGATCTCTGTCTCTACTATGGTTACAACGAGTACCTGATGGAGAAGCTCTTCTACATCTTCCCTGTCTCGGAGGCCATCGAGTTTTTTGAGGCCAACGAAGTCCCACGCCCTGTCACGATCCGTACCAACACCTTGAAGACCCGTCGTCGTGAGTTGGCCCAGGCCTTGATCAACCGTGGCGTCAACCTGGATCCTATTGGCAAGTGGAGCAAGGTTGGTCTGCAGGTTTTTGACTCTCCTGTCCCAATCGGTGCTACACCCGAGTACCTTGCTGGTCATTATATGCTCCAGGCCGCTTCATCCTTCCTGCCCGTCATGGCCCTTGCCCCTCAGGAGAACGAGCGTGTCTTGGATATGGCCTCTGCTCCCGGAGGAAAGAGTACTTATATCGGTAAGATGGACTTTTCTGCAATGATAGCTGTATCAAGTTTATGACTTTCTTTGGTTTACATATTCACAATACTTACAAACCCCCGTCATTTCCTTTTCTACTTGCTTTTGTTTCCTTACAGCTGCGCTGATGAAGAACACAGGCATGGTCTTTGCTAACGATGCCAACAAGGAGCGTACAAAGGCTTTGGTGGCCAACATCCATCGTTTGGGTGTGAAGAACGCCGTGGTGTGCAACTATGATGGTCGTGAGTTCCCGAACGTCATTGGTGGTTTTGATCGTGTCCTGCTGGATGCCCCTTGCTCGGGTACGGGTGTTATTTCCAAGGATGCGTCGGTCAAGACAAACAAGTCGGAGCAGGATTTCCAGATGCTGTCACACCTTCAGAAGCAGCTGATTCTGAGCGCAATCGACTCTGTGGATGCAGGCAGCAAGACAGGAGGTTATATTGTGTACTCGACGTGCTCGGTGACAGTGGATGAGAACGAGGATGTCGTCAACTATGCGCTCCGCAAGCGACCCAATGTCAAGCTCGTGTCGACGGGTCTGGACTTTGGTAAGGAGGGTTTCACACGGTACCGAGAAAAGGTGTTCCACCCTTCGCTGAGCCTGACAAGGCGGTATTACCCACACATGCACAACATGGATGGTTTCTATGTGGCCAAGTTTAAGAAGCTGAGCAACAAGATCCCAACCAAGAAGGCCGACGAGAAGGAGGAGGAGGAAGAAGAGTTTGTGCCGATTGGTGAAGAGGAGAAGCGCCACAAGAAGAAGAAGGGTGGCGACAATAAGGATAAGGCAGAGGCACAAGAGGCTGTTTCGTTCAATGATGAAGAGGACGAGGAGCTGATCCGCAAGTCGCAGGCCAAGTTGCTGCAGCAGACAAAGGGTATCAAGTTGAGACCCAAGAAGAACAAGGAAGGCGAGAAGTAAGATCGTAGATAGATAGATATATAACAAAACACCCATTCCCACACTCTATACATCGAAAGCATTTATACAACTTTTTATATTTTTCTTTCATCACAAAATTGTGGCGATCCAAACTTCCCAGAGTAGGGGGAGGGGTGAGAGGGGAAACAACGCACAAGCCCCACATCCAAATGTCTTGATGCGCAGCAGGAGAGAGAGAGAAGAGAACCCTTTTTTTTTCTCCTTTGTCGATCATTGCTCCATATCTTGTTTGTTTTGATCCACTAGTATGGCTCGTTCAGAACAAAAGCGCAGTCCTTCGGAACGTGTTTTTTGAGCACGTCCTTCATATCTGACAAGACAGAAAAGTCCTTTATAGTCCAAATGGATAACATTCCATTTTCTGCTGCTATTGCTGCTGTTGTACGTCCTGTGGCACATTGTATATGTCCTATTTCTCTCCTCCCCCCTCCCTCTTCTTCTACACTCAACCTTCATGATCTCCGAGTTTCCTATTTTGCTATTTGAACAGGGTCAACGTAGGCCAAAAAGGGGAGGGTAGGGGGAGGAGAGGTGGGTTGTGAGCTGTACGTTGTTTCCATTGGTGAGGATGAGACTGAACTCAAATAAATGTCAGAATCATCCCACTGTTGTGTGTTTTTGTACAGCAGTGTATGTACATGCACAACAGTTACCAACTTCTTTATCTCACTTTGGCTTTTCAATCATTTAGCCTAAAGTGGACTGAGCGATAGCGGAAAGCCATAGGGAGAGAGTGATGGTGGGATGGGTTGAGTTGGGTTGGGAAGACACACTCTGATCAAAATTCTCGTTTAAAGGATATACTTTTTGAAAAACTTTATGGTATGCAAGGTCGAACAAACGTTGGTGTCCGGAAGAGGATAAAGGATTGTTGTATATACTAAGAAAGAGGAGGATTGGTTTAAGATATCCAAATCGAACGTAAAATAACGTTTGCTGGAGACTCGAGGCGGTGTCTTAACTCATGTACCCTTCGTGGCACCTCTCAGGGACAGCCTCTCGTTTATATTGTTCTCGGCTTTTTGGTGTTTCTTTGCTCCGAGTGGGATGATCACTTTTTTAATATATGAACTGTCAAAAGGATCGGAAAAGAAAAATACGCCAGTTAACAACTACAAAATGTCTTGGAGAAAAACAAGGGTCACCAATGTTGTACAGCTATCAAAAGTGCCATCGTTTCTTTTTTTTCTCTGCTTTTTCTCTGTGCTACCCGCCATTGACAACGGGGCACGTAGCACCAAAAAAGAAATGAGATTCGGGCACACACAGACAAACACAGCAGCATGGTCAAAAAGTTGTGGGAATGGTGTTTCTTTTTTCATCACACTTTTTCTTTTTTTTTCTCGGTTTTCTTCAGACCAATCGTCAACAGACGACAGAGATGTGTGCTCTTGTTATTTTTTTATTTGTGTTTTCCTTCTCGATCAAGTACAGTATTAGTAGGTCTCTTTTTTTTTACGCCATGCAAGAGGTTGACAGCACTATTGGCAATAATATATAAAAACAAGCTGCACCAACCTAAAGGCCAATTAGCTGCTCTTGTGCCTATGAAAAATATGCGGCAGAGCTAAAAAGGAGGGGAGGAGGCAAAAAACCTCATGCAGAGATGGAGAGATGAGGTACGACTTGAAAATAGTGGATGTTAAAAAAAAGGGAGGGTTTCTCTTCTGTTCGCGCTATGGACGGAGAGATGATAATGTGGCGATCGGATTCATGTTTCGGCTGGCGATGCTAATGTGTGTGTTTTTTTTTATCCTAAGCGGTAGTAGGAAAAAAAAATACAAAAACACAGCCCTCGACAGTCAATGTCCTCAATGTTCGATTATCCTTCTTTCAACAGAGGATTTGGTTATTAAAGTGCAACAACAAGACAAGGAGGTTGAATCAGTCACTCGTCTTTTGTCTTCGTAGAAAAAGGAATGGACAAAGATACTAGTCGTGACCCAGAAATGACTTGATAGGGAAACCTCGCAAGTTGACTGATGGAGTGCGTGATACAGTAAAGACAAAAAAAAGGGGGGAAGAAGAGGAGGGAAGGACACCACGAAGAGCACGAGGCAAGAAGCAAACGGAGAACGGCCCATGGGGTGTTGATGACCGGCAAGGATACGATGGGTGTGGATGGGTGACTCTTTGCGACATTCACTGATGCCTATGATCCT
This sequence comes from Actinomortierella wolfii, assembly GCA_016098105.1. NCBI lineage: Eukaryota > Fungi > Mortierellomycota > Mortierellomycetes > Mortierellales > Mortierellaceae > Actinomortierella > Actinomortierella wolfii. The sequence goes on from JAAAIY010000001.1 coordinate 233,367, forward strand.
CTGAGATAGTCATCAGAGACGATGAGGGGACAAGCGACCTTTCCCCCATGTGCGTCCTTGATGGATAACAGCATATTCCAGAGTGGGGGTGAGAAGAGGGCGGGTTGCCAGAGAAGGACTATATGCCGAGCTGGGAACAGGATCCAGACGCAAGTTATACCACGACCAAGCGTGGTGTTGTTTCGTTTTGTGTTTGCGGTGTGTATGTGTGTATGTTGCCCTGTTCCAGGTACGAAAAGTACACATGCATGCAGCCCATGCTTGGTTTTCTTTTTTGTCCGCCTCGCCATGGAAGCAAACAGGACGAACAAAGAAAAAAATGTCGTCGAGAATGCTGTGAAAAAGCATTTCCCCCCCCCGTCCCTTATTCCTTTCCTAATGCTGTCTATGGTCACCAAGAGTATAATAGCATTGGCGACCAGCACCAGCATCAAGAAGATCGCTTGCAACAGAGAAATGGAATAGACCTTAAAGGCAGGTAGGGCTGTTCCCTCCAATGTCTTTTCGTTTTCCGAGAGACATGGCCTCTATCAATAGACTTGTGCCTGGCAGACAGACAGGCTGGAACGACCTTTTGGCAGAGAGGAGGGAGAATTAGAGTGAGAAAACAAAGACACCACCCAAACCTTGGCGATTTGAATCAGAACTCAATTGGCCTGGCTGTCCTGAGACGCTTCTATTCTTTCTTTTTAGTCTTTTGGTGGTGGGTTGTCCCTGGAAGACTGGTTGGGTTCGTGTGTTTTATTCTTGTCCAAGTACCACGGCACTTGCCCTCTTTTTTTTTCTCTTTTCTTTTTTTTCTTCTTCTCTCTTTCACCTTCTCTTCTCATCAGCCTCGTCCTCATCATCTCTTCACCTCCTCGTTTCTGTGTGTGGTGTTCATCGACTGTCCTCTTTTCTTCTCATTCTTCTGGCTTGGCTGGCTGTCTCGGCTGATCGTTTTCTTCCCTCCTTTTTTTTTATACTGCATCTTTCCCATCGTTTCTACATTTGACATCTGATTCGCCATGCCACCAGAGTCCACGTTCGTCGAGACCGTCGCCTCCAAGAACATCATTACGCGCTCTCAACTCGAGGCGCGATGCAAGGCCGGCGAGGTGCTGATTGTTGTCAACAACAAGGTGTACAAACTTGACAAGTGGATTAAGCACCACCCGGGCGGCCAGCTTGCTATCCGCCACTGCATTGGCCGTGACTGCACGGACGAGGTGCGCGCGTTGCACCCGGACTATGTGCTGCAGAAGAAAATCAAGTACTTTGAGATTGGCGACTATCGACCCTACGACGCGGACGACTTGCTCTCAGCGACCGCGCAGGTGCCAGCGCGCAAGCCCAAGACCAAGGAGGAGATCTTTGAGATTCAGCACAAGCAGGTTTCAGCCGCCTATCGCCAATTGGAAGACCGGCTCAAGGCGGAGGGACTGTTTGACACTAATTATGTCCATTACGCCTGGGAGTTTGCGCGTTATCTCACGCTCTTCACCATGGCATGGGTGCTGAACCTCTGGGGCACTTGCACCCTGCATTACATGCTTTCGGCGCTCTGCCTTGCCATGTTTTGGCATCAGGTCTCGTTCTTTGCCCACGATGCTGGCCATAACGCGATCACCCACAGCCTGCCCATCGACAATGGCATCGGCATCGTCTTGGCTGACTTTTTGGGCGGTCTTTCGATCGGTTGGTGGAAAAAGTCGCATTATGTTCACCACATTGTGACCAATCACCCGATCCATGACCCAGATATTCAGCATCTGCCCTTCTTTGCTGTCACCACCAGGGTGTTTAGGGGCTTTTTCTCGACGTACCATGGACGCCAAATGGAGTTTGATCGTGCTGCTCAGTTCTTTGTCTCGTACCAGCACTATCTGTACTATCCCATCCTCATGTTTGGACGCTTCAACCTGTACGTCCAGTCCATGCTGTTCTTGTTCAAGGAGCCTGTGTACCCCTACCGCAAGCAAGAGTTCTTTGGTCTGTTTATCTACTGGCTCTGGTTCCCCTGGTTCCTGCGCCAGCTCCCAACGACCAACATGATCATTGCCTACATCTTTGTGTCGCACATGTTCACGTTCATGCTCCATGTCCAGATCACGCTGTCGCACTTTGGCATGTCGACGGACGAGCTGGGCAACCACGAATCCTTTGCAGCCAAGATGTTGCGCACCACAATGGATGTTGACTGCCCAACATGGCTGGATTGGTTCCACGGAGGCTTGCAGTTCCAGGCCATTCACCATCTGTTCCCACGCATGCCGCGTCACAACCTGCGTGCAGCCCAGCCCTATGTCAAGGAGTTTTGCAAGGAGACAGGATTGACATATCATATCCACAGCTTCACCAAGGGAAACAAGATTGTGATTTCAGCACTGAAGGACGTGGCGGACCAGGTCGGCTTCTTTTTGGAAGTCGCCAAGCACGAGGCCAAGGAGTTTGTTGACAGCCAAAAGATTGACCTTTCTGAAACGAAGAAAACTTGCTAAATCAAGTTTCTTTGTGGAATAAGATCCCCCTTTTTTCCACTTCCCACCCTATTTTTTTTCTTTCCTTTATTTTGCTTCAGATAGGGTGTGCTCCCTGAGTTTTTTTTGTATTTATACCATCATCCCCACAAAGATACCACAATAGCCCGTGCTTTTAGATCCGCTCCTGTTCTTGTTTGCATTAAAATTATGTTGACATCAGTAATTCTCATCGTCCCAACTGACTTTCTGTGCCCGATATTCCAGAACTGCCTGTAACACGCCTCTGAAGTGAGGAACAGAAGGCGAAATAGATGGAGCGAATGACATACATTTTTTTTGGCAGAAAGTGTTTGCTGACATAGATTGTTTGTCGCCTTTGCAACGGTCCATTTGTAGATGATCAGTATTTGACCTTGCATTGATAGGTCCTGATAATTGATCGTCCCTGAAGATCCTTTTGAATTTTCGCATGACAAAGTGACTCGCAGGAAAATGGTGATCCTCGTGCTCCGCCTGGACCTGGCCAGGAGTTTTGGTTTTCACCCCACAAAACCTCTGTCAGATGAAAGTTCTTCCATCCAACCTACAGGTACATGACCATTTGGCCTTTTTGATGTTATTTCCTTTGCTCTGGTTCTGAGAAGAGTTAATTCTCAGCGAAGAGTATCTGTCTATATGATTATCATTGTCGGCCATCTTTGGTGCATATTGCGCATGCCTGTCATTTTTTTTTTTATCTTCCCCACTCGCACCTCGGTCTCCCTTTTCCCTCAGCCGACCAATATCAAAGCCACCTTGAACCCATTTTCCATGCATTTTTCATCCTTCTCCATCGAACTGATTCCCTCGACACTCACATTCAATTCTCTCTGACAATGTTTCCATTGCATTGTTGAGCTCAACATCTGACTCTTGCGCTTGTCTTTACAGCTCTTGTAGCCTGCCTGAGTGTCATCTCCCCTCTCCTCTTCCCCACTTCCATTTCATTCACATAGTTTTTTATTACATTGTCCCCGACCCTTTCTCCCACATACCAACCTCCACTTTCCATTTGCTTCTCATTGTCAACTGTATCGTTATCCTTCTTTACATTTCGTCTCTTCTCTGCACTCTTCCACTTGCCCAAAAAAAAACACTCTTTACTCTCCTCACCTTGTGCTCTATCCTCACAAGAGACAAATGGCCATCATGAGGGCCGGCGATAGACCGGGTCTCTTCTCTGTCTACTTTTGCGTATGTCTGCTGTCGCTCCTCTACCTCTTCCCCGCAACGACACCCGCAGCTCAGGCCAGTCCTGAGATGGTCATCTACCGCTATGATGAATTTCCCATAAGCCTCGATAACGACCATAACCAGCACCGCCACCCTCTCAACCAACAACAAGAAGAAAGCCAGCGGATACCGCAGCCTACCCGCACCTATCCTCTGGATGCCCAGCTATACATCCCACCTATTCCTCCTACGACACAGCGTCATGATGGCGAAGATGTAGTGGAAGACAGTGATGATGGTGATAGTGCAACGCCATCATCCTTGTTGGAAAAGGCTATTGTTGCTTCTCCGCCGTCAGCGCCAGCAACGAAAAAGTATAAGCGGTTTATGGACGATGAGTCGACGGGCAAGATGATTCACATGCCCGCACATGACAAATATGCGCCCAATGGATTGGCGCTCGTCTCGACGGTGGACGGCAGTCTGCACTGCATCCATAAGAAGGATGCCAAGATCCTTTGGACGCGGCCTCCATCGGCTTCAGGTGCTGTAGTCTCATACCGATTTCCGGACCCTGAAGGAAGCACAGCAACCGACTCAACAACAGCGCTCGAGGCGGAAGATGGTGGTAGTGGCAGTGGTGGAAGAGGAGACGGTAGTATGGATGAAGCAGACCGACCTACACGAGATGACTGGACATTTATCATTGAACCTTCACAAAATCCACAGTTGTACCTCAGCACGGACGAAGGGCTTCAGGTGAGTCTTTTTTCTTTTTTATATTTCTTTTCTTTTATTACTACATTTTTTTTCTCATAGGCTGCTTTTTCTGTGTTCAATTGAAAACAAAGCTAGTTATTAATAGTGGGTAAACCCCAGAAGACCAGAAGGGGAAAGAGGGAGGAAGAACAGTGGCGGAGGAAGTGCAGGGACTTTGCTGACAGGATGACAGGATGCAACGCCCCACAGCATGTTTACTTATCCGACGGCGGTCAGAGGGGGGCTTTTGCTGAGAGGGGAAGAAGGGATGAGAGGAAGGGGGGGGGATATGCATAGAGTTTACTTTGGGCAATGGGTGGACTGTCGTTGCTCCACGTAGCAGAATAATGGACGGTTTATATAAATGAGCAATTGAAGAGTTCCACAATACCCAAAACACAAAAAAGACATGCAGGACAAACTAGAGGAGAAGACAAGGAAACAAAGGGAGAAACATCACCTGGCTGGCGGACGAAATGTCTCCCCTTTCTAGAGGTTGTTGAAGGCAGTGCATTTGTTTTTTTGTTGTTGGAATGTTCCGTATCCATTTTCTCTGAATGTATCCATGTTTTGCTTTATTTCAAGCCTCTTAACCCATCATCAATGCACCAATTCTTATTTGCTTATTCATAATGTTTTCATATTAGCCGGTGGCCGAACTCTCACAGTTGGTACAAAGCTCGCCATTGATCTTGTCCGGCGGCACAAGAATGCTTGCCTCCAAAACTACTGGTCTTATCGAGCTTTATGTCGGATCGGGTCAGGTCGTGTCCGCTTTCCCAACTGATAGTGCATGCGCAGATTTGAATGATGAACACACTCACGCTGCCCATGTTGGTTCACAGCTCACGGTACTTGTTGGAACTGCCAGTAAGTGTGCTGTTGCTTTTACATGATTCATCTTGTATCAGTAGAAGAAAAACAAAATCTGCTACGGAGCCAAGCAAGTGTATCTGACAAATGTTCTCTGTATGATATCAACACTCTTCCATTGAACAGAATACAGCATCTCAATCATGGATCCAGTACGGCGAAAGCAGTGGGATATCACATATACCGAGTACATTGCTCCAAAGCCCAATACACCACTTCCACCCTGTAAAACATGGATTGGCAATGTGAACAAGGATCTCAAGACGATCAACCTTTGGGATGACCAACTAGGCGACTTTAGGATGGGCTGGCGGACGACGCTCAACTCTACGACGACCGCCGTGTTTGACATGTACCAGAGTGCAACCTCTCAACGGGCGCTGCTTGCTCGTCAGCAAGTGAGGCCATTTGAACGCTTAAAGACGAACAACCCTCAGAACCGGATGGCGTACGTCAATGTCTATGCTGGACAACCCTATATCATTGCCAAGGAGAATGTGCCCATCAGAATTCCCGAACTGTTCCCACCTGCTCTTGGCGATGGATCGGAAGACAACGAGCCGTGCCATTCTAGCAACAAAAAATTCCCCAACTGTCTTGTGGGCTTGCATCAATTGAGTGGTGGCTTCAATTTGCTTGGCCTGGGAATCGACGCACCACCTCAACAGGTTCTCGATGGCCAACACAAGGAACAAGAGACAAGTCAGCTTCCAAGCCGGCCAACGCCCACCAGCAGCATCGGTGAGAGCGACAGGCATGGTTACCCTGCGCGACCCATGCCAACTGGTCGCGTGACGGACGGTACTCACCAAAAGCCGTCGACGATGACCACTGTGGTTGGATGGCTTGTGATCCTAGTGGCTGTTCTCCTGACCATCATCTACAACAAGGGCACCACCTACATAACGAGACCCGTCGACACTTTCTTGGAGGACCATCACGTGTCTTTTCGTGTCGATGACATGGCTAGAGCTTTCCGGCGCGGAGCCCAGGCGCTTGGCGTGTCGTCTTCCAACCCGACTCTGCCACTGAGCTCTAATCCCAATGATACGGCTTCTTTGCTTGACCACGATGAACAGCTCTTGGACTCCAAGGGCCGTGTCTCTACTAACCAGAATGGACAAGCAGTCGATGGAGGCGAGGGTGTGTTGAACGAGAAGGAAAAGCCTGGAAAGGGTGCTCGCGAGGATGGAAAGCCGCATGGTCGTCGGAAGAAGCGTGGTCGTGGAGGCAAGGGAGCTGCTGCAGCCGCCGCAGCAGCAGCGGCAGCGGCAGCGACGTCGAATGAAGATGGACAGGACGGTGCAGATGGTGCATTGTCCGAAAAGGCGGCCCTCAAGCAACAGGATATGTCGGAAGGCGGACACAAAGCTGACCATGACTCGGAGCAGGTATCCGTCAGGTCGGATAGGAGTAACAGTACGCAGCCACGCAAGTCGACAGACGAAGAGCGGACGCAGGAGCTGCCCAATTCAACAATCTCGTCTACAACAAGCACCGTGGTGGCGCCGCCATTAAAGTCGATCAGTGTCTCAGAGTCTGTGCTTGGCTATGGAAGTCATGGCACGGTGGTGTACAAGGGCAATTTTGAAGGACGACAGGTAGCAGTGAAGCGAATGTTGATTGACTTTTATGATGTTGCTTATCAAGAAGTCAAGCTGTTGCAGGAGAGTGATGATCATCCAAACGTGGTGCGGTACTTTAGGAGCGAACAATGCGATCGATTCCTTTACATTGCGCTGGAACTCTGCGCGGGATCGCTGGAAGACCTTATTGAGCGTGGACACCAGCAGCCGTATCGGGATCTGTTGGCAACGTTTACTCCACAACGGATTCTGTACCAAATCATTTCGGGTATCCATCATCTCCACAGCCTCAAGATTGTACATCGGGACATCAAGCCACAAAACATTCTGATTGCCGAGCCCAAGCGACGACCCAAATATTCGTCGTCTACATCTTCTTCAGGACCTTATGGTAGCAAGAGTCCAGGTGTACAATCGCCTCCACAGCTGGGCAACAGTGGCATGATCACGGGCGTGGTGCGTGCAAACACACCGCCTGTCACGCCAGCAACCGAGATGCACCCTGGCCGTGTGATGATTTCGGATTTCGGACTGTGCCGCAAGCTCGAGAACGACCAGTCAAGCTTTCATAACACGACCATGCATGGTGGACATATTGGTCGCGGCGGTGGCACGATTGGTTGGCGTGCACCTGAATGTTTCGCAGCCTTTGGACAGGATGTGAACGGCGACCATTTGGTGGATGGGCTGGTGCCTGGTGGCACTGAAGATGACGAGAGTCATAGTAAGAGTAGCAGTGGTCGTAATGGCGGCAGCAGTAGTACCGGAAGCGGCCGTATGACACGTGCGATTGATATCTTTTCGGCAGGCTGTGTGTTTTACTACGTCTTGACAAACGGTGATCATCCGTTTGGAGACCGGTATTCGCGTGAACGCAATATCCTGCTGAACCGGCCAGACCTGTCTGGTCTGGATGCGCTGGGCACGGAGGGTATTGAGGCCAAGGATTTGATTGCCAAGATGATTAGCCATGATCCGCGTGACCGACCGGATGCATGGACGGTGATGCATCATCCGTTCTTTTGGTCGAGTAGCAAGCGTCTGTTGTTTATGCAGGACTGTTCGGACCGGTTTGAGATTGAGGACCGTGTTGAAGGCCGTGAGGGCCAAGTCACTCCGCTGCTGATGAGACTTGAGCACAATGCCAAGGAGATCCTCGTCAAGGATTGGTACAAGGTCATCGATCGTGTTCTGGTTGAGAACCTGGGCAAGTACCGCAAGTATGATGGCAATAGTGTGCGTGATCTGCTGCGTGCTCTACGAAATAAGGTAAATTTTATACCATCTTGAGTCTATCATACTTTGATTTTTTTTGTTTTTAGTTTTTTGGTATACACAACTTTTGATGTATTATCCTTTAACACTTTGTCTCTTGATGAATGATGGAATATAGAAACACCATTACCAAGACTTGCCGCCACATGTCAAGCGAGCATTGGGTGAACTGCCAGATGGGTTCCTAAACTATTTCACGTCGCGTTTCCCAAAGCTGATGCTTCATCTGTATTACTTGGTGGCAGATGATCCTGTGCTGCGAAATGAAAGCATGTTCCGCCACTACTTTACAGACTAGGAGTTTATATAAAAAAAACAAAAAAGACATCATAAAACATTTATCTTCTCCATCCTCAAACACTTTATACTCTTAGCGTTATAGAGTCTCTTGCTGGAAAAGATTCCAATGTATCCTAGATATGCTTCTCACTATTGAACAAAATATTGAATGAAAAACAAGTCGCATGAGAGAGAAAGAGGGGGGTTTCTTTCTTGGTGCTGTCGAAATCGAAATCGCAGCAAAGGGTCCTCCACCTCTTTTCTTCCTTCCCTGCCCAAATTATAGTGGGATTTCCAATTCCTCTCTATCAACAAATCTACCAATTAGATTGTGGACTTGTGGCTCACATCTTCTACTTTCACTCTTAGCTCCCTTCTTCTCCACTGACTCCCCCCCCCATGTCATTCTAGAGACTATCCTTTTTTTTTGTTCGGTTCACCCACATTGCCTCCTTGCTTGCACATCGCCTTTTTCTCCCTCTCTTTTTTGCTATTGTTGTTGCTTTCTCACCAAAAATACTACAAGCTATGGATTGCTATTCAATGTCCTTATTTCTAAACGATCTAACGCCAGATATGGCGGTATTTTTCGATTCGGCGCTGGATCCAGAAGGAGATCAAGTTTTGGAAAGCAAAGTAACCGCCGCTGCCGCCAATGCAGACAACACGACTTGGGACTCGCTCTCATGGCATCCAAGCCATTCACTTCAGTCTTGCCCGACAACGTCGTCGATCCACCATGGCAGTTCTCCATCCGATACTTCGTCATCCTCGGATGAGAGCAGCACAACCAACTCTACTTTTACACCATCCCACAAGCATTCACTTTCTCAAGGCAGTAGCTCGTCCGATACAACCACTGTTTGGGGAGAATCCACCCCTTCTCCTCCTCCGCGCAAAGGTAGCGAACCATCGCGGACAAATAACGACAAAGGGTTGCTGACTCACCAAGGACGTGAACAGCAGCAGCAGGAGCATCAGCAGCAGAAACTGCAACATCAACAACTGCAGCAACAGCAATCGGAAGAAAAGATCTTCTCTGAAGACTTTGAGCTGTCGACCAAGGACTATATCAACTGGCTCATTTCTTCGACAGACCACGAAGACGAGGGTGAGGATGAAGATGAAGATGAGGATGATGAAGAAGAAAAACAGCCGTCGTGGATGGCCTTGGAGAATGGCCCTCCTGCCCTTGACAACGCGAAGACGACATCAACCCCAACGGCACTACCTACATCCCATCATCAACAGCAACAGCAACAGCATGTGATTGACCTTGTAAAAGACGATGATGAAGACAAAACAGCCATGGCTAAACTTCAAGAACTGCTCGGTTTCAACTTGGCAGAGCCGTCGCCGGCGTGGCCATGGACAGCAACAACCAACAACGGGACCACCACCACTACTACTACAACGAGTACTACTGCAGCCGCAGCGCTAACAGAAGCATCTTTGCCACCACCAAATCAACCGTTGGTCTCGGCACAACCCTTCATATCAATGCAGCAACACCCTTTCCAAAACGGCCGTTTCAATCTGACCCAGCATATGCCACTCTGGCCTTATCCCCACTCCCTCACGGAAACACAAACAGCTGTCTCCACAACAGCAACAACAACACCCTCTCTACCAAACTACACTCATGTCGATAATGATGACAAGGAGAGCATCGCAGCCAAGAAGGCAAAACGCAAGAACTCTCTCAAAAAGGTTCAATCTCCTTTCCCATCCTCCTCTACCTTATCATCATCTCCTTCTTCTTCTTCTGCTGCTGCTGTTCTTGGGGGATCACTACCGGGCTGTGTTGGAAGTCATGGCTCATTACTGCAGCTCACTGGAAATACTCATGGTCCAGTCGCTCCGACGACAATGACACCTCCACTTCCGAGATCACTTCCAAACCCCGGTTACCACCCTACTAATACCAATCACGCGCACACGCCAGTTTTCCAACCACACCTGGCACACAATCACCTGCACCAACTTTCATTCACGCAGCTTCAGACTCCATTTGGAAGTAATGATGGTAGCGGTGGAGGAGGCCTCGCACTACCACCAGGAAGGGTTGGTGTATCCCTGCACCCATTAACGCGACGTGCCTCCATGGACAGATCACTCTCGTCACTGTCGTCGTCAATGCCGTTTGTTCATCCGGGATTCTACTCGCTGACCAGCCAAGTCAAGAATGTGCCGCGGCCAACAGGTACCTCCACTCCTGGCTGTCCTGTGGCAACGGATGCCAATAATGCCGCCACAACGACAGCAACAACAACGACAGCATCAGTTCAACCACCGTCCTCGCTGACAAACAAATCTGGGAGGACTTTGAGCGAAGAGGCCATTGGGGCCTCAGCGCCTGGTCAACAGCAGTCATTCATGTCCGTCGATACTAGTGCCGGTCATGAAAGCCCTGCCGAAAGCAACAACAACAACAGTGGTGGCAGTAGTAGCAACAGTATGCTTCGAAAGCGTAAATCTATCGATCAGACCTTTGCGCCCCAACCTCCAACGCCTTTCACCCCGAGTGTGCCCGCTTCATCGTCGCCAATGCCATTGTCTTCAACAGCACCTATGGAGGATCGAACGACCTGCGGATCAGTTCTCTTATCATCATCCCCATCATCGGTATCTTCTTCTTCATCTTCCTCTTCTTCGTGTTCATCATCATCGTCGTCATCTTCTTCTTCATCAGCAGCATCAGTATCGCCACTGTCTATTGGTGGCAGTGGTGTGATTTTGACTCAGTCTACAGCGACTCCATCCTCAACAGCAGCAGCGATTGCCGCAGCGGCGGCCAGTGCACGGGGCACAGGCGGTGTGCCGCGTGGCCAGCCTTTTGTGGCAGCGTTCCCGATCCAGAGCCCCGAGCACTCACAAGTGATGCGGATGTTGCAGCTTGGCTGTGGCGAGCAAGTGCGCGGAGGGTTGTTGGATACCGCTAGTAGTGGTAGTAGTGGTGGGAACACTGGTGACAAGACTGCAGCTGGTGGTGAAAGTCGGAAAAAGTCCAAGATCCTGGCGTCTCCTTTGGGTCTTCAGCAGCCCTCAAACCAATCCCAGCAACAACAACATCAGCAGCAGCAAGCGCAAGATCTACGAGGCTCCACAGGTCAAGCTTATGATATGAAGGAGTGGACGGGTGGTAGTGGTATGACAATAAAGGTGACAGCAGCATCGGTCAGTACAACGTCCTCAACACTTACGCCTTCAACGATGACTGGTCATCCGACGAATGGTAATGTGACAATGAACAATATTTACCACCTGCACCAGCAGCTCAATCAGGGGCTGGGGCTGTGCGGCAGTAGCCCATCGGTTCCTGGAAGTGGCGTTCACTCTGTGACAGCAGCCGGTATGAGGCTGCCACTTGCCGCGCCAGAGACTAGTCATCATAGCATGATCAACAGTAAGCAGTCAAGTACTGCTGCTGCCTCCACCAACACCCGTCATGCAGTACCATCGACGTCGGTGCATTCGTCTTTCCATCATTATCCTCAAGCAGGCATCCCGCCACCTCTCATGTCGAGCCGACCACCAAGCTACGTGCCTCCTCCAGGATATCTAGAGTCTCAGACAGGAGGATACTTTTCATCTTCTACGGGACGTCGAGCAAACTCATCTTTACAGGCACAATTTCACCATGCTGCTTCTGGTGGAGTTGGACGTGGTGGAGTAGGAGGGGGATCATCATCATCAGCAGGCGTGGTTGGGTCATATAGAGGCGCTCATGCCTTGGGAGGAGGAACTGGTGGATCAATGACACGGAAGCCAAACCCGGCCGAAGTACCGCCAAGTGTGTTACCTGCAGACTTTTTTGTCCTCGAGGAGGCTGTGCTAGCGCGTCGGCGGGCTAGCACAGGTGAGGTATTTAGACGTTAGAATCGTGGAAGGACGAGAAAAAAAAAAGAAATAAAGTTAAACATCAAATAAGCCAACCAAGTCTAAAACACCCTGTTCCATGAAGAGCACAAAGCAGAAAGGGGGAGGGAAGAGTGTGGCCGTGCTATTCAACAGCCCAAGGAGCTAAGTATAAGATTGCCAAGAAATTGGAAATCTCTGAAGGAATTTGACGATACAGCCCACTCCTCTCCATCTCGATAGATTGTTCCAAGAGGGCATTATCAAGAGAGAGAGAGAGAGAGAGAGAGAGAGAGAGAGAGAGAGAGACAACAGAGCAACTTGGCATTGTTTGAATGTGCGTGTTTATAAAAAAAGGAAATAGGATATCCAAGGTGTAACAAAGCTACCGATACAGAAAAAAAAACTTTGCCTCATGGCCTAATGGGCTTTTTCCAGAATAACTCATTGACGATCAAGATATTCCGTTCTTCCAAAACTAGAAGGGAGAACGGCGATGCCTCTGTTACCCTACTGCGCATATATAAATCTCCCTCTCTCTTCCCACACTTTCCGTTCATTATATCTTTTTTTCTGTTTTATTTTCTTGACATACCAATCCACGTCACCAAAATAAGCGACAACCAGAAACCATGACAAAGGATCAAAGCGGCAAGGTCGACCCCGACGCTCCTCCTTCATATGATGCCAGTGTCTATAGTTCTCCACAACATTCGATGGCGTTACCCTCGGCACCCTCAGCAGCTCCACAAGCACCCCATACCACTGGCCCACCACCGCCAGTGCCACCACCCATTGTACCTGGTTCTCCTCAAGCTCTCCTGTCTGCCTCGCCCTATGTGACTCCACCCAACATGGCCGTACCGATAGCACCACAGGTAACAGGACCATTCATTGGGTCGTCCTCATCGAAACCCGTTCCACCATTACCAGTCGTGCCACCAGTACCAGCAGTACCAGCAGCAACAGTGCCAACCCCAGGCAGCTATGTTGTCAGCAATTACAGCGGCAACGCGATGGTGGCGATGGCGTTCAGTCAGGAAAATCGGATTCGGCTCATCAATTTCCCACAGACGCTTCTGCCTTCGTTGAGGACAGCCATTCTACAAGGGTGGGGGCGACCTGTCAAGACGGAGCGCCCATACCATGGTGGATACGAGATTGAGGTGCATGGGCAGCCATGGGATGACATCTGGGGCGAAAAATATGTACGGTCACGGCGGCTACTGACCCATTTGATTGGATCGATGATCGTGCAGGGCTTCCATCTCGCACATTCGTTCAACACAACAACGAAGGAAGATGGCAAGGATACGTTGTTCTTTGCGCCGTCAGCGCCAGATCCACAGGTGCACCTAGTGACGATGGTGTTCCGTGGCGCTGATAAGGTGGTGTTAATCGATGCTCCTCAGTTGATACCGGTGGTGCGGCAGTGCCTGCAACAGCATTGGGTGAAAGGGATCCAGAGCGAAAAGGACTCTGACGGCGCTCACGATTTCAAGCTCGGCGGAACGCCGTTTGAACCGCTTGTTGGTGAAACATCGATCCAGAACAAGATGTTGATGGTGGCGTTGATAACCTGTCTGCAACCACATGGATACAAGCTCTATACCACGGTTAACATTGACGATTCGCGTGAGCTGATGGAGACGTGGATCTTCCGCCGGGTGGGACCTGTCTGGTATTGAAACGAAAGTATGCAAATATGTGCATTTCCTCCGCTGTGTGATATACCACTTTAGGATACAAAGTAAAATACTGCTCTACTATCATAATACAAAAATAAGGATCCCTGATATATAAAAAAAAGACTACATATATCTATCTCTTCCAATTTCTCTACTTTGTTGGTCCTTGCGTTGTATCGAGGAAATGAGGGGGGGTAAAAATTCAAGTCAGGGTGAAATAACGTAATGATACAGAAGGCAGGGATGGCGTGGGCAAAAAGATTCACCATGCATTCGCTGGAAATCTGACAATACACGCAATGAGGTACCTCGGGAAAGAAGAGGAAGACCAAGGGAGAACCAAAGCCAACAAAGAAAATGGTGCCAGACTTTGCAATTTTGCATAGTATTATTTTTGATATGTGGAAAGATGACACTTTGACGCGTTCATGGGCAGGCGGGAAAAGTGCGGGAAGTTTTTCATCCATTCTATCCATTTCTTAGTAAATATTATATAAACATAATAATGTCAGACAAAAGCAAAGAGGTGCCCTTAGCGTCATGATATCTTGAACCATGAATCTTTCTTCATTATCACTTTGAGGGCTGATTCAGTAAGGATGAATAGGAGTCGGGAAAAGTTCGAATACAGGCAAAAGAAAAATCAGATGCCCAATGCCTGGGCATTCAAGACTGAATGTCTTGTACGTGGGTAGAAGGCGGTGTTACTACTTTGATTTATTTGGCAATGACAACTTTGTAGGCGGGAAAAAAAGTTCTGTATAAAAAACACACACACAAAAAACACCACAGTTAGACTTTTGTTCTCCCTTTGTTCTTCACAAGCGTACAATGTGGGACGAGGCGGGAATGAAAACAACGTGGGGAGATGAGTTTGGGGAAAGGAAGGGCCTTTGACTGTGTGTTTTCTTTTTTCCAGCTCTAGTCTACCTTGTGATGTCTCGTGTCTGTTGTTTTTGTTCTATTGTTTGTTCCTGAACACTATTACCGCACAAGTCGAGGTGTTGTTTGTTCATGGCCATGTCATGGCCACAAGTCTATTCAGAAAAAGAAAAGGGATGGACAAATACAAAATATAAAATAAAGGAAAAATAAAGAAGAGCAGCTGGAGAAGAGACAAAAAAAGGGGGAGGGAATATTTGTTTTGGAGCAGAGAAGATCGATTCATCGACATCCACCCGAAAAAAGACTATGCATTCTATGCGCAAGCAAGCAAAAGCGAACACAAAAGCGCGCTTACGCAGCACAGAGGGCAAACACATTGAGACTTGCTGCGTGTCATGGATAAAAATGTTTGAAGTCCTGGGGCAAGCAGTTGGTCCCCAAAATGAGCATTGATTTTGCCTGTGGTCAGGTATGGTAAGGTATGTACAACAGACCACGGTACACACCCAGAGTCGTATATACTCACCCCTATTTTTTATAAAGGGTTGTTTCTCTTTCCCCCAATGAGGCGCAATCTAACAGGCCGCTACACACACTTGTTCGTTGGGCAGCAGCACACATGTACAATTTGGTACACATACACACACGCACCGCTGCTGTTGGTTTAGCAAAGCATCCGTGGATAGGGGAAATGGTGTGAGAGCGAGCGAGAAACAGTGAGAACAGACGCTTGGCAAATAACACTCCAACCCGGTGCGATGCATTGCTCGATCTGCAATATCGCCGAGTTGGCGGCTCAGGCTCCTCTTTTTGAGAGTGGGCTTTGCATGTGTTCATCCCCGTTCGTCACACCCCCCTATATAGCGTCAGACAATCATCCTGAAGGGTGTATGTATCGGGGGAACAAAAAAAAATGAACCAGCTCGCTACCAGTCAAGTCCGATCTCTGTCATCTGCGGCAGACGGATTGGAGAGAAATAGAGGAAAGAAGAAGAAAAATGGGCTCGATGACGACGATGTCGCGCGGGGGTATGTATTGTATGAACGGGTTGTACACAGTGGACAGGACAACATCAGACCCTCTCCGCTCTCCTTCTCCTCCACATCCCACGTTGTTGTTTTTTCTTTAATACGGCGGTCCACCGCCCCTACCCTTCCACAGCTTTTCTCCCTACTTCTTTCATCTCTTCAACTATTACAACAAAACACCTCCTGGCTACATAACCTTCTTTCTCCTCAACCCAACCCAGCAAAAAACTTTTCCACCTTTCAACAACAACAACAACAACAAATAAGATTATCCTCTCGAATGCTTTTAAAATCATTTCCAAAGCTGTTTCGATCCAAATCTGCGCGAGATCGTTCACGTCCAATGTCACCATCCCCAGCAGCGGACGACGGAACAGAGCAACAACCGGCGGCTCAACGGTCGAAGCCTATTCCTGTCGACAGGGTAAGATGCGAGATGGCATGGGCGTAGCTTGGACCGTGCTGTTTTTTTGTTGGTTGTCTTGGGGCTCCTTTGGTGGCTCTCTTCCTCGTCGTCCTCTTTCAACCCATGGTTGGCCAAGTCCCATGCAAATGAGGTCAAAGAGCAAGAGGGCAAAAAGGGTGAATCCTCAACCCTCTCTTTAGGCGTTGTCATCCTACACATTCATACATGAGCATGCTCTCTGACACACGCGCGCACATTGTCAGTTTCTTTTTTTCCCTTCTGTCTCCTGCTCGATCCCCCTCCTTCCTGTGCCTATTGCTCCTCCCCCCCCTCGCTCATCAATCCATGCTTCTTTCATTGCTCTTGTCTCTCTGCATAAATGGATGATGAGGGAACAACCCTCCCCTTTCTTGCCATGGATGCACGTTAGAGAGTTTCCAACCTGCACAATGTCGAATGCATACAATTCGAAAGGGGGGGATCTGAAGGAGCAAACGAGGAGAAGAAGGACCCTTTCTTACTCTCACATCTTTATTTTATGATCCCCTTCCTTTCGTTTTTTTTATGCCCTCGAGCCAACAAACAACAACCGGTGTGTACGACAAGTGAATGTTGCTGCTTCTGCTGTTTGCTTCTACAGCTGACTGCTCTCTTTTCTCTCTTGTTACATACCTCTGCGTGTTCTTTATTACCTTGTACGTACCTGATCAACAACTCCCCTCCCCTCCCCACCTCTCCCCATTGCCAAACTTGTTGTTGCTCAGTTATCCAGAAATACAACCCCTATAGCGCATCTCCCCTCCAATTTTAGGACGGGCCATTGTTCAGAAACTTCGCACCATGCTATGTTAGGACAACTGAAGGGCAAAGCCTTTTCGGTTGGTACCATTGGAATTGGAGGGTAGTGCAAACTGGGAAGTCCGATGGAGTAAAAAAAAGGTCTAGACGGACGAGTTGAAAGAGGCAAGTGGGTAAAAAGGAAAAAAAGAAAGTAATGGAGAGAGCCCCAGTTCCAGCCAATCCACACAGAAAAAAAATAAAGTCGTTTGCTTCGCCTCGTAACTTGTCCAAACTCTGTCCAAACCTCTGTTACGTACATGTTGGCCCATGGTTTTTTCTTGGTGAACAAGAGCCAAAGTGAGCAAAAAAGAAAAAAAAAGTGTTGAACAAAATAAAACAGTTGCATTACCAAGCGAGGGGTGTGTCTGAGGTGTGGGAGGAGGAGAATAACAAAAGGACCTAGCTCACACTCACTTGACGTGCTTCGCGTGTCTTTGTTATTTTTTCATTCGTTTCTTCATTCTCATTCACCAATTTGTACCCATTCATTGTTCATCACCCTTTTTTTTTTTTTTTTTTTTCTAATTCATTTTCTTGTTGGAATGTTCTTGTAAACCTCCTCTGCATATGTGTGTGCGTGTGTAAAAGCCAAGTGTGCTATTCACTCTCGAACATTGTATTTTCCCTTCAGTCATTCATTCAGTCACTCCACTGTGTTTCTTCTTTTAAGCTTCTCCACGCTACATTCACTACTACTACAACTTTTACTACAGTGACCCTTTCTAACATTGTCCCTTCGTTGGGTCCATGGCAATGCAGACTCGAGCTAGGAGCGGGGCCTTTACAGCAGCGCATCCCCTTACCCCGGCCCCTGGCGTTGACAGCCCGAACAGCAACAATATCAGCAATATCAAGAGCATCGATCATATCAGCCGTCATCATCATCACCACCATCCTCCTTCTTCTACCCAGACGCATCAAACAGAAGCATCTTCCTACGCTGTCAAACCCCCACGGCCATTGCCTCCTCTCCGCCCTCCCTCTCCCCTGAGCTCTAGTCATGCCAGCAACAGTGGCGGCAGCACTGGTAGCACCAGCAGCGCCAGTAGCACCAGCAGCAGCAGGCCTTCACTCCCCCTCACACCGTCTTCCTTGCCACATTCTCCCTTTACCACCTCCAATTCTTCTCCATCGTTCCCCTCTTCCCTTTCATCATCCTCCTCCTCTTCAAGGCAACAGGGAGCAGCAGGTGTCCCTCCTCCTCTTCCTCCTCCTCTTCCAAGAGCTGGCGCTATCTCTCCAACCGCACGAGCTGCATACCACAACAGCCGGACGAGTTCTTCTTCAAAGGCAACTCCTTCTTCCTCTCCTTCCTTCTCATCCTCGTCTTCTGCAGGGACATACTTGAATACACCATCATCACCGTCTCCTCTTCCTCCTCTTCCTCCTGCTCTACCAACTTCGTCACTTGCGACCTTGTCGACTTCAGGGTCGTCGGGGATTCCGAAACCACGTGTGGCGCCCAAGTCAAACGCGTTGGCTGCGCTGGGTTCCTGTTCCACCTCGACTCTTCACTCGTCCCCGTTGCTTTCCAACTCCTCAACTGTTGCAGCTGCTACCGTGTCGTCGTCCGCCAACCAGATTGGCAGCCGTCCCAGAAGCAACAGTAGGCGCGGAGTTTACCAACAGTCACGCACAGACATGAGCGGCGTTGTGGAGGAAGAGGAGGAATCTCGGATGTTGACATCATTATCAACAACAACAACAGCGGCAGCGGCCCTCCAAAAAGCTGGTGCAGGAATGGCTGCAGCTCCGACGAGATCGTCGCGAGAGGTCAGTGCCACTGCGAGCCATTTACACAGTGTATGGGAAACAAGAGTTGCAGCGACGGGTTACAGTGGAGGTGGTGTACCACAACAACAACGTCGTGACACCAGCGATAGTACAGCATCGTCGGCATGCTCTTCTCCTGCCTCTCCGTCTTCATCACCATCGTCGTCCTTGTCCTCGACCACATCGAGAAGATTGACGGGAGGGAGTGTGCCAGACTTGGATTTGCATGGGTACCGAGGTCGTCGCACAAGCAACAGTGGCATGGCCAGCAGTGGTGCCTTTCATGCCAATCATCCACATCACAACATCAACAACAACATCAGCAGCTATCATGCTAGATATGCCGAGGCATTCACAACCCCCAATTGTAACAACAACGGTAACGCCAGCAATAATAATAGCAGGATCCGATCGCTGACCTCATCTGCTCAGACATCATCACCTATCACAACCGCCACGACCAGTACAGCAACAACACCGACTCCAACACCAACGACAACACCGATTGGTGGTATCTCCATGATGCGTGGCCGCTCTCAAGGCTCACCACTGCCGCCACGCAACTCCTCCAAGTCGATTTCGGCACCAATACCTTTTATCGGACAAGAGTCTTCTGCTGCAATGTTTGGCGCTAAAAATTTCTCTTCAGCAGCACAGCACACCGACCCTTCCCCTACCTCACCTTCTGTCACTACCGCACCTGCTGCAAGTCGAGCGCTCTCTTCATCCACCAGTACCATCGCTAATAATAACAGTAACGGCAATATTAATACCACCCAGGCTACTTCTTCCACCTCACCATCCTCTTCATCAATGTCAAATACTACACTGTCTGCAGCTGCCGCTCAGAGCAACGGTCTCTCCAGCAGTGCAGCTTCATCCGTTGATTTGGTTGGTAAGCGGCTTCGAGAAGAGCAGCTCCAATCAAAGATCAAGGCTGCACGAGAATTTATCGAATCAACGTTGGGTATCACTCTGCCCCATGCTGATCTACATGAGTCTCTCAAGGATGGTGTTATTCTCTGCAAGTAAGTCTATTTTTTTCGAGAGGGTGGGGTGAAGGTGGTGAGGGTCCTAGAGTACAAGCAGTTGCTGCATTGTAACAACGAGGAGAAAAATAGGGGTATAGGCGAAGAGACAAACAAAGTGTTGTTACATTGAAACACAAAAGCGTGAAATGAGATCAGTGTCGCAATGGATAAAGTAGCCACTTATTTTTTGTTGTTGAGGGTGTGGCGGACCGCAAGAAAAAAAAACAATTCTTTTCCTGTTCGACTAGGAAAAAAAGAAGTAGAAACGTGGTTGGAGACAAGCAAAAAAATAAGAAGAAACAGTAATAAAGGGTGAAAAAGGGAGAGCTTTTTGGATGAAGCGACGGAAATGAACTGCAGGTGGCCATGCAAAAAAGCTTCTATTTCCCTTTCATTCCGTAACGACCGCAAGGGGTGGCGAGAAAGAGATGGGGGGATGAGACGACAAAAGTGCGAGAGAAATGGAAGCTTCGAAGAAAAAGAACAAGAAGAATCGTATAAAGGAAAATAGTGGTCCATATCCCCCGCAACCACCTAGCCTAGCGAAAAGAAGGCAGTAAACAGCTCAAACCGATCCTCATGTTGTGCTTTGTATTATCATTTTATTCATTCTTCAATTCAGACTAGCTAATCGACTTCGACCAGGCACAGTCGAGCAGATCTCACTAAAGAATCTGCCCTTTGTCAAGGTAGAGTAAAAAAAATATTCTCAAACCTATGAGTGGGAAGCGATAAAGCAGCAGAAGAGCATGTGTTGAACATCTACATGCCCTAGCCTGCACATCTTTATCCCTTTTCTCCTGTGTTTACTCTATCGAGTTTGATATTTCTGCAGCTAACCCTGCTCATGTGCCTAACCCCCTTACTTTGTTTTCTCTCTCCAAATAGATGGAGAACATTAGCAACTTTTTGAATGCAGCCAAAAAGGTACATTACAATCCTCGTCGAGGCGCGTTGGCTCCTTGCATTATTCAAATATTTTGTTTTCTTTAGGCGCCCATGATTCTTCTCTCCCTATCAAGCCGCTAACGATGTACTTTTTTCTCTGGAAAAAAATGGTATCCACATAGCTTGGAGTACAAAGCTCGGATCTCTTCCAAACTGTCGACTTGTACGAGGGCAAAGATATGGTCCAGGTACGTGTTTGTGTCGATATGCAAGAAATACTCGTTACTTGTATCGTTCCCACACTGGTACAACGATCACAACAAAAAACCCCATTGACATTTCTCTCTCCCTTTAAATTTCTGTTAGGTTGTGTCGACAATTTTGACATTGGCTAGAGTTGTGGGCAGCATTGGAAAACCACTCCAAGCATCAAAGGCAACAAATTCGTCCGCTGCTTCAAAACGTCCAGGACCGACACCTCTTGTTTTCCCGGACCTGGAACATGGACTTGAGAAACCAAAGTCGAGAAAAGCAGATCCATTGTTAGCTTCAGAACAACCATTGACGCGGGTGAGATCCAAGACGGCACACACACCCTCAATTGCCTCTCTAACACCTGTTATCCGCCCCTCCAACTCGTCGTACTATGCTGCACAGATTCGAAAGCTGGAAGAGGATAGTATTCGGTACTCGACAGGGATTGAACAACTGCAAAAGATTGGTTTGCCTGTTATCCCACCCATGATTCCGCCGCCGTCTTCTCCTACTACCGCTTCATTCTCCAGCTCTGCTATGACAACTACCAGCACCATGACCACAACAACTAAAGAACGTCATCTGAGCGCCCCAGTACCTCCCAAAGGTCAGCTGCGAGAAAAGGCATCGCGACGACCCAGTATGGATGACATTGTCGCGGGTGTTGAAACCCCAAGGTCGACTCTTGACACGGCAACACATTCGACAAATTCGCATGGCGGTGGCACAAGAGGCATGACATCGGACCAGTATCTGGACTCGGCCACAAGGACAGCGACCATTCTGGAAGATGATGAAGGAGAAGCTGATCTCCCTAGTGTGAATCGCCCACAGTCCCAACCTCATCATTACCAACAAAAAGCACGACTCCCTCGTTCGACATCTGGTTCGGCTTTAGTACCACAAGAGTCATCGGCATCTTCGTTCTCACATGGATTCTCGTTGGCCCCATCGTCTCTGGAAAGCGGTGGTGGTCTCGGTGCTCGGCGTAAGAAGAAGAGCATCTCTTTGGACCCACAGGCTGCCAATGCGATCATGCAAGGGAAGCGGAGCGTTTATCGGGATGGACTGGCAAGCCCGATTAGCCCGGGTCTGACATCGTCAGCGTCGTATAATGGATTCAACTCGTCTGGTATGGGACAGGAAAGCGGCATGGCGTTCAAGCAGCACTCACGGTTTGTATCGGAAAAAGCTGATCTAACATCCATCGTCGGTTCACCATCCAACTCGCGTTCAACAACACCAGTCCAGGGATTGCGGAAGAGCACCAACAGCACGGAGCCATTACGCGAAAAGCTGGATCTAGTGGAGAATGGACGAGTCACCGCTACCTTTGTATGTTTTTTTTCATTTCTTTAAGTATTGTTATCTCTTCTCAGGAAAAAATCAGAGGCGGCAATTCGGTATGTTTTTTGAGACTAATTGTCTTTTTTTCTTTTCTTTTTTTTATTCCCATTACTGGACATATTAGCAACTGGGCAACTGTATTGGCCGTGGTCAGTTTGGTGCAGTTTATAAGTAAGATATTTACCCGTTTTTTTCTTTTGACAACGATATGCGCTGATTGAGACATATTGTCTAAAAGAAAACATCAACATTTCTCGTTTACTCTTTGGAATGGGTTCATAGGGCTTTGAACTTGGGCACTGGACAAATGGTTGCCGTCAAGCGGATCAAAATCGATGGTCTCAAAGACTCGGAGATGGACATTTTGATGCAGGAGGTCGAGCTGCTCAAGACTCTGTCACATCCATCGATTGTCAAATACGAAGGTTTCATTAGGACATATGGCCACCTGAACATTATCCTCGAGTTTGTAGAGAATGGTTCGCTGTTTACAACACTCAAGGCGTTCGGCACATTTCCGGAAAAGTTGGTGGTTGCATATGTTGTCAAGATTCTCGAGGGCCTCGTGTATCTGCATGGCAAGGAAGTCGTCCACTGCGATCTGAAGGCGGCCAACATTCTCACCACAAAAAATGGCAATGTCAAACTCTCAGATTTTGGCGTTTCGCTAAACATGAAGGTCAAGGAGTCGGATTTTGGAGCTGTGGCTGGCACACCTAACTGGAGTATGTATTTCTACGAAGGAACAGAGCAAAGGAGCTTATGATCTTTTATGTATCCAGTTTGTTTTAACTCACATGTATGTTTGAACTATCATATTTCCCCTGACCCTAGTGGCACCTGAAGTGATTGAGCTCAAAGGAGCTTCTCCAGCTAGCGACATCTGGTCACTCGGCTGCACAATCATCGAGATGTTGACGGGTCGCCCACCATACGCGGATCTGCTTGCGATGACAACGCTGTTTCGAATTGTGGAGGATGATCGTCCACCTTTGCCAAACAACATTTCGGCCGACCTCTTGGACTTTTTGTGTCAGTGCTTCCAAAAGGACCCGGCTCTTCGCCCAACCGCGAGCATGCTTAGCCATCACCGGTGGATTCTGCGTAACTTTAACGGACGTGACCTCAAGCCGATGGACAGCCTACCATACATCAAACGTAAATCTCTCGAGCCCAAAGAGGCCCAAGGTGCCATCGCAGCCGCAAAACAGGAGCGCGAAGAGAAACTACAGACCAAGCGTGCCCTCACACCTGCAGGGCTGTCATCTGGCGTGCCATCGATGGCTGGATCTACGGTGGTTACTCCAAATGGCCTGGTACGAACCAGATCGAGGCGAGGTAGCGTCGACAGTATCAGTGGCAATGGCAATGGCAGTGGCAGTGGCAGTGGACCGGCACCTTACTCATCGGCGACTGCGCCCGTTATTACTGCTGCCGTTGCTGCTGGTCACCCTTCTGATAAGTATTCTGCCCTAGTCTATGATCAACCCACTCGACGCATGCACCAATTTGTCAAGAGTTCTTTTGCAAAGCGTAAGTGTCTTCTCTTTTTCCTATAATGTTCTAGGATATTAATCCATTCTATACGTACAACATCATGTATTAGAAGTATTGCTAATCATGCATGTTTTATCCTTGCATGAAACCAATTTAACGTGAATGTATTCTAGCGGTCGAATGTCGCTTCTGCCATGAGTCTGTCAAGAGCCGAGCAGTGATCTGTCAAGACTGCAACCTGGTGTTCCACAAAAAGTGCCAGCCTTTCGTTGGCGACACTTGTTTCCCTAATGTCTTCCCGTTCTTCCCGCAAGCACCATCGCCTGCGCACTCGGCACCAAATCTCAAAATGGTGGCTAATGGCATTCAGGCGAATGACGGCAGCCGACCCAGTTCCCGCACGTCCATGAACGCTCGCGAGCGCGCACGCTCAGTGACTCCGTCCAAGAAACACCGTGAACACGGTGAAGACTACTATGGTGCGGAGCATCAACAGCAGCATGTTCTTCAAGCAGGTGCTGCTGCGGCGGCCATCACAGCCCTTGGTGTCGCTCGACCTTCCAGCCGTCAATCTAATCAGCCATCTAACAGTGGGAGTCCAACATCACCCACACTAGCTGGTCTGAAGAACTTTATTGCAGGACCGCGTCGCTTCTCGTTCGGTGTCAAGAAGCATAGTGTAATGACAACGTCGTCTTCCACCACCGAGCCAAGTAGCACAACTGCAACAACAACAACAAAAGCAACTGACGACCAAGGATCGCTTCCGACACCACCAACGTCTATCTCATCGACGACGAGCTTTGTTTCGACGCAAGAAAAACAACAAAAGCGCCATTCTCGACCAGCATCTCAGGCAGCGGTGCCGATCACTCGCGGCAGCGGAGGACGTCGACATCGTGAATACCTGATTGGACTGATGAACCATGATGAGGAGGATGACGAGCTTGCAGCCGCTGCGGCGTCTTCGTCGCTGTACCAGAACCACAATGCACGGCCGAGCGCCATCAGCCTGTTCTCGACAAGCGCACCGTCGTCTCATACAAGCTATGGAGATCGAAGCTCACCCTTCCGTGATCCTCCTCGGCGCCATATTAAACATAGTGCTTCCTCGTCCACGTTGAAGGGTATAAGCGACGAAGACGAAGAGGACGATGACGATATTGACAACCACGACGACGATGATGACGACGATGAGGATGAGGATGATACCACTATGACCACGGGCCGGTTCCATGCTGCACGACGTGTCAAGAATAAGCATCGTCCTCGAAGCGACGATTTCGAGAAGGAAAATTTGGATACCTTAATTGTTCCATCAAGCTCAGCAGCCATGACGACCAGCACCAACACTGCTTCTCCTCGTGCAACATCGTCGCCATCATCTCGCAGCAACACTCCCCTTGGTAGCAGCTTTCCAAACCTCCCCAGTCAGATGGCAGGCAATCGCTTAAACGTGAGTCTGCAGGGCCGGTCACTGGCTGCAGGTAATGCAAACACAACGGCCACAACAGCTCGTCAGAATGGCTACCAGTCCTCGGAATCATCCACGGCAGCGTTGACATCGTCGTACTCGTCCGTGTCGAACGGTAGCTCGCCGGCCTCTTCGTTGGGCTCGGTTGCTGCATTGCTGGAAGAGGAGGATCGTGCACTGATGATGTCAATGATGATGCGAGAGCCTTCACCATCTGTTCCAAACGGTTACAACGTTTTGAAGGGCAGTAGTGCTGCTGGTTACACGCAAGGGTCGTCGTCGAACCACGTTGGTATTCGGACGATGATGAACCGGTTCAACCACCATGGTGCCTCCTCTTCGGCAGGCAATATCAGCAATGATGGTCTGAATTACAAGGCCAACCGCCCGATTCACCCACTGCAAACGTTGCATGATATCGACGACGACGATGGCAACGACGACATTGACAGCCATTACTTTGCGTCGCGATCGACAAACCACGGCCACGACTATCGCTACGGGCAGGAACTCGACGTGAACAATGGATCATCATCTGCCAATGACATGCCCTCACTTCCAGAGGTACACGTGTTGACCCCAGGCGGACGTCGACAGTCGGCTTCAGGCTTGAGTGGATTTTCAAAGCAAGCGGCGAGAACGATGGCCAATGTGAAGATTGCACCCGAGTTGGCCTTGGGCGCACCCCCAACCACTGCGCCGACAACGGTGATGACGGCGACAAATGCCACGAGCACACCAAGTGGAGTGCGTCGCCAGAGCCGATCATCGCGTCAAGAGCTCGGCCTTTGAAAAACAAACAAGAGCTATTCTCTTGTGAAGATAAAAAAAGATAAAAAACAAAATAATAATAAAAAAAAAGAGACACCACCTCCAAAAATTTCTTTCTTTAAAATTTTGTAATAAAGAAATCATGTAATGATCGATGCCAACAGTCGGCATTCGTCACAGCAGAAGTTATGAATATCTCTACTGTATTTTATAATACCTTCATGTCCAGTAATGTCGCTTAGTTAACTTTTTTTCTGTGTCATTACAGTAAGATTTCTAGTGAGGCCATAAATATGCTTGTTGAAATAGTTGTGCACAGTAACCACTATCTTTATCTACAATCCTGACACGAACGTGTCAAATCGCGTCTTTTCATGGCTTAAATAACATATGAAAACGCTGCCGCGGAAGTTGGACCTGAGCCAATCTATTTTGTTCCATGGGTGAGTGCAATTGATGACAAAGCAGACTGCAAACATATGACACGAGTAATCTTTTTTTTTGTTCTGCTCTCCTCAACCCTGCTGTTGGGACCGAGTCAAATTTCTGGCTTGGTTTGTAGGGATGTCCGACGTCTATTGCGAAGAGACGGAGAGTTTTTTTTTCTCTTTTTTTAAACCAATCAGTTTTCTTTCTTGATCTAGACCTTTATTTTAAGGGAACGACGAGTTTAACAACAACAAAAAACAGCCTTTGTTGGAGCCTAATTCTTTCACAGACGTCGATCGAACTGGCTCATAATAAACCCGTTTTGACTGGTTCAAAATTCTAAAAAAGAGATAGGGTTGACTATCCCGCTACGATTTGGATTTTCTGAAGGTTTGCGTAAAAATGTCGCAGTCGTTGTTGGTTGGTGGGGTTGTGGAAAAGGGGAGGAAGAGGAGAGGAGAGGAGAGAGCACAAAGATGTTTCTTAAGTCAACACGATGTTTTTTTGTTTCTTCACCTTTTTTTCTTTGTGTCCTCCATTCCTCCCCCATACTTTCTCTTTCGTTTACCCTGTTAGGAACATTTAAAAAACAGCGTTCGTGCTAACATGCTAACGTTGGAAAGAAATGGCGTCACTCGGCGACAACGCTCAGACTGCTTTCCTCAAGACGTTGATGTCGTGGCCACGGCCCCTGCCCGCATTGATCTCGCCGGTGGTTGGACCGATACCCCACCTATCTGGTAACGAATCCTTCCACTCGAATTATGTTTTGTTGCAAAAAAACAGTATACGAATGCTTTTTACATATTCCTGACCCTTTGGTTTCTCGACTTGTTTTCCTCCTCATTCTCCCCACCTTCTCCCCTCCCCTTTTCCTCTCCGACATACCTCTAACCATGCGTCCTTTCATATATGCTTAAAGCTATGAACATGGTGCACGAGTAGTCAACATGGCAGTCTCTATCAATGGAAAAGTAAGTGGGCTGCTGTGATTGTGGGAAAAAAGGAACAAAAACAGTCGGCTGTGATGGACACACCTTTGCTTTGTGGCCGTGTTGGATAAAAATAATGCACCGCGCTAATACTAGTGTCTCCTTTTTTTAATTTTACAACAACGTACATAGCATCCGTTTATGGTGAGAGGACGCCGAACACCACGGTTATCAATCATGCTGTCGCACGGTGATCCAAGCGAATGTTATGAAATCACGTCGCTGGAACAACTGAACGACCACCAGGATCCAACAGCCCCAGGTGCATTGCTCAAGGCCTGTATCGTGGTGTCTGGTATCCTGGACAATCAGAGCGACAGCGACAACATCAAGGAAGAGGGCGAGGACGAGGATGAGGACGAAGGTGAGACTGAGGAGACGAGGAACACATGTCAAAAGGTTCAGCATTCGAATGAGCTCCGGAAGCAAAGTCCGAGTCACGCCCAAATTCCATGCAACCCCCACCACCACCGTCCATGCCACCAACAGGAGGAACCAATGGCAATAACACACGACTTGCACGAGACACACCAGCAGCAACAGCAACAGCAACAGCAGCAACGAACCACGGCCACAGCCAGCGCTGCCGCCGACAGCCATAGTCGGACAAGCAATTATCGAAACACCAAGAGCAACTGTACCACTCTACCCCTGTCCTCTCCTCCAGGTTCAGTTCCAAAAGATGACGACTATTCGCTCCTGTGTCAAGCCAATCGTGAATCGACGATGACAACGACAGCTGAAATTCCATCCACTCAACAACCAACATTAGTAGCCATACTAGAGGCAACAGGCGGTGGCATCGAGATTGAAATGACGTCGTCTCTGCCTGTTGGCTCCGGCTTGGGCACCAGTAGTATTCTCGCTGCAGCCACTCTTGCTGTTCTATCGGTTCTTGGCCACCCCTATCAGCCATTATCATCACCACTGGTGAAGGAGACAACTGCTTCCGCTTCCTCCTCCTCCTCAACGAGCATAATGGCATGGACGACGGATGTGTTGATAGCCAAGACCTTGGAAGTGGAGCAACGGATGGGGACCGGTGGCGGGTGGCAGGATCAGGTCGGAGGCGTGCTACCAGGACTCAAGGTCGGAGCAATGAGCCAGCAGAGTGCTACTGAAAAACTCGGGTTATCGACACGAGCATTGGAGATGACCGAGGCGACGATCGAGGCTCTGGACGAGCGATTGTTGTTGATCTATACAGGGCAGACGCGACTGGCCAAGAATTTGCTTCAGACAGTGTTGGGCCAGTGGGCGTCGCGCGAACCGGCTGTTGTGCAGACGATGCGAAATTTAATGGATGATGCCGAATTGTGTGAGACTCGGCTGGAAAATGGTAAGAAGCGGGAAACAAAAAAAAGCAATTGAGAGTTGGGGTGGGTGGTGGAGGTGTGGTGGAGTTACTCTTGACAAAAAAAATCAAGTCTTATCTAATGATGCCATCATCCTCTCTTCATTTGTGATAAAACAGGAGATTTGGCAAGCGTAGGTGAGATTATGACGCGGTACTTTGCGCACAAGCGGTTCCTGTCGTCGACGCGTTTAGAGGACCCGCCAGTGGTCGGAGTGCTCACGCAATTGTTAGAACCCTATATGGATGGATCTGTACTGGCAGGTGCTGGTGGAGGCGGATTCTTAGCAGTGATGCTTCGCCAGGGACTCGAGCGCGAGACGGTGGTAAGGCAAGTGCGCGAGCAACTACGCCAGATCCTAACGCATGACTGGTCGGAAGAAGCCGAGCAAGAGTTGTGGGCATGGCGGGCGCGGATCGATCGACTAGGACTCTGTATTCATGTCAAAGAATGATTTTTTTTCGTCATTCTTTTTAATTACATGTGTTTTAGTCGCAGTATATAAGCATTGTTCAACTAGTGCTGTAATAAGAAAAATGTGCCAATTCTAAGAGCTATTTTATCATGTGTGCACTACATACAATGGAATATATAAGGGTCTCTGGATCTTTGCTGTGCTAATGTACAATGGAGGGATGAGTGTTTGTCTGGGGGGCTCGGCGCTCAACTACTTCTACTACATCTTTGGTTTTTCAGTCTTTGGGATATATCCATAAAAGATTGGAGATGTCCGTGCTGGGTCCAATAGGGCGGGGATAGTCGATGGTGTCGAGTCTGGTGGATGAGCCGAGGCTGGAGGTGGAGGCGGTGGTGTGGAGAGAGGAAAAGGATGTGCGGAGTTGACATGGACGCGTCGTTGCTGGTAAAAGGTCATGCCTTCAAAGGCTGGGTGGGACTTTGCAGGATCTATTGGACAAAAAACATGATCATGGGGAGAAGAGAGTTTTTTTTCGGTATGTGTAATACAAATGTGAGCAACCGTGTACCAGCGCCGACTGCTCTGCTGCGATGACATGTGTCAAAAGGTCTCGGATAGGACTTTATTACCCAGCGATGCTTGGCCGCGAGGACGCATGGAACCACAACGACAGGAAGGACCACAGGCGTGAGGGTGAGCAGCAGGAGAGTGAACCGTTCTAAAGGGTTGCAGGTGAGGGAGCATGACCAATGAATGGAAATAATGCAATGGAGAAATGAATGGAGGAACAGAGAAAAATAAGAAGCAGCAATAAAAGGAAGAAGAAGAAAAGTGCGTGACTTCCATCAAAAGGCAAGGAGAATATCAGTCCGTCCATCAAACAGGGCATCAAATCAGGGCGAGCCAACAAGTCTTGTCTTGGTTAATTTTCGACGTGTTCTGGTGTTATTTTTCCTCTCCGTCCCTTTCCCCCAACACCCTTCCTCTTTCTCTCTCTCTCTTCACATCTCATCCAGCCCACCCCTCCTCCACCGCCTTTCATCATGCACCTACCCTATGTGCTCAAGGCCCCCGCCACGGCCATCATTGGTGAGACTTGCTACCAGTCGCTCATCGAAGACTTCAACTACCGTGATGTCCCCTGCATCAAATATGCAATCTCCAAGGGTCTTGGTCTGGGCATTGTTCTTGGCGGTGCCATTGTCAAGGTGCCACAAATCATCAAGATTCTGGCTGCACGGTCGGCTGAAGGCGTCTCGTTCTCGTCCTACATGCTCGAGACCCTTGCCAGCGTGATTTCACTCGCATACAACGTTCGCCAAAACAACCCTCTGTCGACCTATGGCGAGACCTTTTTCGTGACAATCCAGAACCTCATCATCCTTGGTCTTATGCTGCACTACTCTGGCCGCCAGGCCTCGGCCTTCATTATTCTCTCGTCCTTCTTGTTCTTTGGCAAGCTGCTGGCGCAGACTGGCACTGTCACGACAGCTGTGGATAGCACTGGTGCTGTGGTCACAACCTCGACAGCCTTGGTGTCGGCCGGTGCTCTCGCGTTCTTGCAGGCAGCAACGATCCCGATCAACCTGGCGTCCAAGATCCCTCAGATCATCGAAAACTACCGCAATGGCTCGACAGGCCAGCTGTCAGCATTCACCGTGTTCAACTACTTTGCGGGCTCATTGGCGCGTGTCTACACCACGTTGACCGAGGTTGACGACATGATCATCCTTTCGGGCTTTATGTTGAGCACGCTCTTCAACTGCATCCTCGCCTTGCAGATGGCTCTGTACTGGAACGCCACCCCAGCAGCTGGCAAGGCCAAGACCGGCAAGGTCAAGGTCGGATCACCAGAAAGCTCGTCGTCGTCTTCGCAGGGCAAGAGGAAGAGCAAGAAGCTAGATTGAGATGCGGGATGGGATTGTCGCTGGCTGTCGTTACTATCGGGAAAACTATCCACTTTTGGAACAACATCGACGCGTTCATTACCAAGATATCAGGAGCACGGAAAGCAAGGATACGATCGAATGGCAGAGGATGAGGATGAGGCAGGCAAGAAGAGGCGACATGGACGTGTGCAGTTGTATCGAGCCATGATGCACAAGGTGTCGACAGTGGGATGGACTCTGCCCTGGTGGTGGAAGCCCATTGCTCTTGGCGCGTGTATCCTTGGATGGTTTTGGCTGCAGTATTTGGCATGGACGTGGTATGATTCGATTGATTTTGGACAGGCACGCGACCGATTTGCTTTTCGAAGACGGTGGCACCATTCTCCAACGACCACGGCGACAGTCTCCTTGTAACGCAGATTATCTCAACCTTTTTTCGATATTGTACTTCTGTTTTTGCTGTTTCTTTTTTATCATCCATTTTCGTATTTTTTTTCTTCAAATACATTCAACAAGGCATGTTTATTATATGACGAAGAAAACGTCTGGTTTTTGGCGCTGGTTCGATTACGACAACCACCCCTTGGTTCTATCTCAGGCAAGGATTGGACAAGTGAACAAGGGGAGGGAGAGGGGAGTGAGAGACACCTTGAACCAAAAAAGAGGAGGGAAAACATTGATTTTTTTGGGTGACAGCACACCTGACGGTGTTGAAGTGAGCTGCTGCAGGGGGGTGAACATGTCTTTGACGACTAAGGTCAGTTTATCCTATTTTTTTTTGTCTTTGTTCAACGATGGGATTTTTTTGGATGTAGTTTAGAATAAGCTCAGAGAAGGAGGGGGGTGATGAATTTTTTTCTTTCTTTAAATATTTATATATTTCTCTTTCTTTTTCATTCATTCTCTCCAGCATTGGATTCCACCTTGTTCCTTCTCATTGTGCTCCTCTCCTCTTCACATTCACCCCTCCACAACCCTTTTGTCCACCACCCACCGATATACCCTTCTCATCCTACCTTCTCCACTCTCTTGCCATTCCATCCACAGCAAAAGGGCTTGACCTCGACTTACAGTGCGCTCTTCTTCATCCCACATTGAGAGCTACACCAACCTTTTTTTCTTTCTTCCATTGTTCATCCATGGATTTTGTCACCTACCAATTTGAATCGCCAGCACAGTTCTATGCCGGTAATGTATCCAGCCTCTTCACTCTTTCCTCATACTAGTTTTTTTTGGCCACAAGAATGGATGCCTGGGAAACATAACTAGTCAACTCTTTGCCTCCTCCGACCAAGAATAGAGCGACACATTTTAGTTGGGTTTTGTTTCTCTCGTAATTCAATCTCCATATTGTGTGGAGAGAGGCGGGGGAAGTGGAAGACGAGAAGAGAGAAAGGTCTCGGACAGCCAACCCCCCCTCCTCCTCCCCTTTTTTTTTGGTGCTGTCAGCCAGCTCAATGCTAACCGTCCTTTCGCACTTTATAACAACCACCAATATCCGTTGCAAATAGAACTGGATGACTTGCTGGAGCAGAGTGGGTTCCACGATGGCCCAGAGAGTCAGGTCGATGCCTACATCTCATTGTTGGTTCACTTTCAAGGTACAGCCTCAGATCCATACTTTGTTTTCTTTCGACCCACCCCATGTCAATAATAACAAATAAAGCTAACAGTGTGTTTGGAACAACCGGGTGGACAATGCTCTGCCCACACTCTTGACTTTTTTTTCTTCCACAGATGAGTTTTTGGATGGATCGATTCAAGAAGTGGCCCAGTGTTGCTATCGACTGTTTGATTCGCCATTGTACCAACAGAATACCCGGTCTATCATTTCGAGGGTAACCAACCGTGCCATCCAGGTAAGAAATAGCAATACATTTGCCACATAGGACCATTGGGGTAACGTTTTTGCATGTTTTATGCATTTTAGCTGCATCCCCAGGCACAAAGAAAAAAAGAAGAAAAAAAAAGGGCGACGGGGGGATTTGCTGGAATGCAGAGTTTGTGTCTCCAGATCTTCCGGGGCAAAGAAAGGAAAAATGGTGGTACAATCGTTGAAACTGGAACAAGTCAAGACCTATGAAGAAGAAAAAAAAAAGCAGACGGTAACCGCTGAGGAACTCGGTTACCAGGAACCTTAAGTCTCCTACACCAATCACACTTGCTATGCTTTGCTCTGTTTCGTGGCGTATTGTCTAGCGGGCTTTTTGATTTCCTTTGACGCGCATTTTTGACTATTCATTGTAAACAATCAACTAAAAAGAAAATGGCATAGTAGGATGTACAGATGTACAAACATTTGTTTTGATATGATGTCAGGCGATAGGTGGAGAGAAAGGGCGTGCCATGGGAATAAAAAAAAATGGGAGAGTGTGAGATTTATACCCACACAAACATATATACAAAATAATCAAGTTCCCACCTTTTTGGTCTCTTTCACCAAAGGCGATGCTGGTCTCGCAACCACAGCTAGGATAAAATGAAAAAAAAAAACATTTTACTTACCCTGCCACATCGGATATCTCCGTATGTTTCATGTTGTCATACATGTATAGAGCCAGGACAATGCAGACATGTGGATCACCTACCAACTGTTGCTTCACGCCGGCAAAGAGTTGACCAAGGTGTTTCACTGGATGCTTCGGAGCGAATTCTTTGCCAAGCTCAAGTACCAGATCATTGATATGGAGGGCGACCGACTGCAACTCCTTGCCATCCGTCTTGTTTACGAGATGTGTCGAGTCCAGACCATCAAAGCAGCAGACCTAGGTATGTTTATCGTTTTGTTGTAGATCTCTCTTATTTTTTCTTTGGGCACGGGTTTCTATTGTCTTGGCGGTGGATTCGTTTGCACCGCCTCACTATCGTATCCTCTTTATTTTTCTTTCTTTCTATCTCTGTTCTTTTACTATTTCATTAACTTGTTTTTTTTTCTTTTCCTTTTGAACTACTGCTTTATGTTTCGGCGGATGGGTGTTTACATGTTTTTGCGGTAATCAGCTCTGGTCGATGAAATGTTTATCAACTACCTACTGGATCTCGTGGAGCGTACACGTAGAGACGAAGACGAGATGTTAAATTATGCCACAATCAAGCTGCTCCTGGCTTTCAACGAGCAGTTTATGCTGCAAATGACCCAACGCCCCCATGATACCCATTCTACCACCCACGATGGGAGCGTGCCTACTCGAACCAAGGTCAATCTGCTATTGGCCATTCTGACAGAGCGACAAGGCACCTGCAGCACTTTTGGCGAGAATATCATCTTTATCCTCAACCGTGCAGGCAAGTATATCCATCGTGTGTTCCTTTATTTGTTGGATGCGTTGAATTGATTTCGAAACAACTATTTGGGACTAATCACTCTTCTTTATTTTTGCAAAAACTTCAACAACGATATTAATAGAGGAGACCTCACTTCGGATGCTGATCCTCAAACTGTTGTATCTGATCTTTACGGCACCAAGACTCTACGAATTCTTTTATACCAATGACCTACATGTACTGGTGGATGTGATCATTCGCGAGCTGTGGGATCTGCCAGAGGAAGAGGAGAGTCTGCGACATGCATACTTGCGCGTGATGGGACCGCTGTTGACCAACACCCAACTACGACGAGCCACCTACAAGCGTGCAGAGATTGTGCGTGTGCTTCGAGAGCTTGGTGGTGGCGATTTAGACTCGTCGTTGAAGGCCCAACTACAGGAACAGCAGTATCGCCACCGGCAAGGATCCGTATCCTCTGTATCATCTGTCTCTCGTTGGCAAACGGATCGTAGTGGGTGTTCGAGCCCCGTGCTAGCAGCGGAGACGGACGGTCAGGCAGCGAACCTAAAAAAGAAGAAGAAGGATAGCAATGCAAGCCTGTTGTCGGTGCCTGGCAGTGTCTATGAGCACCAGCCATTAGCTGTCGTGGCGGACTCATTTGGTTCGGCAGAAAAGTATGTCAATGGCAGCGGAAGAAGTGGATCAGGAGGAGAGATAGTGCAAGGACAAGTCTTGGTGGGGTCACCAACTGAGGAAAAGAATCAGGATGAGCCGCAGATGGTGACGGTCGTGGTGCCGAGCCGTGATAGTGGATATCAAGAGACAACTACAGACCTTGATTACCATCAGCATCAATACCAGCCAAAGCGCATGACGAGGATACGAGCAACGAGCCCGACAACACAGCGTCTGGTAGAGCGTGTGCTGCGCGAGTGGCTCGATACAGAAATGGCCAGTGGACACGGCACGACGGGCGTTGGGCTGTCGGTGCGCGATGTCACGGATGTAGGAACAGATCACCGGATAGCCATTCATGTAGCACAATAGTCAGTAGCATTTTTGTTACTTCAATTTTGGTTCCTTCTTTTTAAAAGAATTGTGACTTGCATTTCTAGGGTGTGTGTGAGGGAAGAGGGGAACAAAATTTTGTTATGGTAGTGGGTGGGGGCATTGACCTTGTATTTTTTTTTCTTTCTGTCTTTCTCTCTTGCCACCTTTATTTTTTGTTCTCATTCAACATTTAATAACAAAGCACACAATAGCATGGCAGACAAGGAATTAAGCCAAGGATTGGAGCAGCTGTCGTTGCAGGATGCTGAACATTTGGAGGAGCTGATTGAATGTGCTCGTTACGGTGAACTCGAGGAGATTCAGGCTGTCGTGCAGGCTGACGGCGAAAAGGCAAAGCTGTTGCTGTCGCGCCAGGGAGAATATGGCAAGACCCCTCTTCACATGGCTGCTGCCAATGGCCATCTCGGTATGGGTTTCTTTTTTCCCTTTTATATTCTCCCCCTTTCACTTCAATCCCACGTTTTACGCCATGTTGTACTTTACTCTCAGGAGAGCACACAAATGAGAAACATGTCCTTGTGTATATATTCACACTCTTTATGCTCGGTGGAAATCACAAATAGATGTCGTCGAATACCTGCTTGAGATCATCACCCCTGGCGCCGTGAACACCCAGAACGAGCAAGGAAACACTGCCCTCCACTGGGCTGCTACCAACGGCCATCTCAAGGTTGTCGAGACCCTTGTCACCAAGGGCAAGGCTGACTACAAGGTAACATTCCATCATCATTTCGTTATTGTTGTTTTTCTTTCCTTCGGTCATGAAAAACTTCTTATTGGGCGTTACCCTCCACCATCAGGAAAGAAAGAAAAAAAACGAGACATACATATCTTCTTATTTTGGGCTGACACATTTTGCTCTTTTGCCATTTTTTTTTATCTCTTTCGAATATTTAGATCAAGAACTCTGCTGGACACACTGCCATGCACGAGGCTGAGATTCATGAGCGTGAGCAAGTGGTGGCATGGATGTTGATCAACACTGAACCCGACGAGGAGCTCAAGGACGCTGCTGACGACGATGATGAGGACTCGGATGATGATGACTCTGAGAGTGATAATGAAGCTGCTGCTGGCTCGTCGTCATCAGCAACAGCGGCAGCAGCAGGATCCTCGACAAAAGCATAGACAATTGCCATTTTTATTTCTATCCTCTCTTCCCGCGTTTTACTTTATTTTTCTCACCCTGTAGATTCCAACATCGTCTAATACAGCATATCTCCATTACAAATGGTAAAATTTTTTTTCAACGAAGGCTAATGAAAAAAAATGGATCTATAATGCCACGAGGGGAAGAAAAAAAGAATAGTAGAAAAAAGTTAGAGTGGCCGTGGGAAAAGAGAACATGCGGAAAAAGAAAAAAAAGGTGGGAGGCAAATATCTTCATTCCCAGAATGGCACCTCCATGGCACTTGGTATGAACTTGCAGTTGTGTGCGTGTGTTTATGTTTGCAGGTCCATATTGGCATTCTGCGAAAGATATTGGGATTCTGGTCGAGACTGGATATACCCTTTTGTCATTAAACAAGCACCGAAAAGGAATATTTTTTATAATTAACACACTCAACATGAAATAACGATCAGATCAAGTCGTTTGTTCATATTGAAGTAGTTGTGGGTTCATCCGTTAATGGCAACCGTTGCAAACTCGCCTTGGTGTGAATTCGGATGGTGTTTTTTTTTCTATTCTCTTTCTCTCTCTTAAAGATGTAAGGGTGGATGGATGAGAATGGATACCATCTCTTTTTTTGTCTTCTTGCGCTCCTCTTTTAAACAACACTTGATCCCTCCTACCTAAATTCTTCTTGCCCCACATTAACCAGCTTAAAGGGCTTTTGTCCTTGCAAAAGTTACCTCCCCCCTTATCAACAATCCAACCATTCCCATTTCAATCTTGTCGGTTACAAGACTAGCCCTGTAGCTTGTGTTTTCTGAACAATAACACGCGCAAGAAAACTGGGAGAGCATAAAAAAAAGGACAAGTACAAGAGCATTAAAAAGAAAAACAAGTGACAATGACCAGCGTGCATACTCCGATTCTCAGTGGCTCGCTCGAACAGCTGCCTATAAGTCATCTCACCACGACGACCACGACTGGCTCCTGCCTGGGCTTGGATGAAGACTTTTTCGGCAATTTCCCAACACCAAGGACGCCTCGTCCGACCCCTGGTACTCTTTCTACCCCCACGGCCCCGTCATCGTCGACGTCGGCAGCTTCTCCTTTGGCGTCCTTGTCGCGACTCGAACTCTCTCCAGCGGCAAAGAGTGCCTGCGGCAGTACCTACGAAATCAATGAGCAGGGACGTGATAAGAACGAACGCCAAAAGAAGAAGAAGGAAGAGGAAGAAACTGATCAAGATGATGATGACGACTATGATTACGAAGACGAAGACGAAGAACAAGACGAAGAAGGAGGTACCAGCGATCACGATGTTCTTGTCCACAGGCGACGACTCTTTGACCAGAAGCAGCAGCAACAGCAACAAGAATCGGAAGACGAGGACAGTGCGCTGGAACAGGACCATGCGGAGCGAAAGCAAGAGCTAGACGATAATGAGGAAGCACGTGTGCATGATCACGCTGATGACGGCGACGAGGAAAAGGAAAACGACCAAGACGAAGATGACGAAGAGGACCAAGATTCGATGGAAACACCAAAGCCTACGGCCATGTCTGCAGACAAGGCATGTAGCAGTAGCAGCAGCAGTGGTGGTGTCAAGACCCGGCTCTGCGAGACTTCCTCGTCGCCTATGCTGGCTTCGTCACCCATGTCGGCAACTTCGATCAGCAGCTCCTCTTCATCGTCGTCGTCCTCGTCGTCGTCCTCGCCCGCATCGGCTTGTAGTGAGAGGGCTGCAGTATCGGGCGTTGCTGCACGCTTCATGGCGAGCATCAACAATCATAGCTCCGCTGGTTCTGCTGCTGTCACTACTACTACTACCGGTACTACCACACGCGCATCGGCAGCATCGTCCACAGCCTCATCTTCTTCGTCGTCGTCGACCCAACACCATCACCACGTCCCCCACCTTCCATTCGTCCAAACCCGTGGCCTCTCTGCCGCGTCGCTCGCGCTCAAGAAGAAACAAGCCCAAGAAGAGGCACAAGCCAAGATCAAGGCCGTCGCTGTCGAAATCCCAGAGACAGACTCGATTGCCAATCGTGTCAAGATCTTTGGCGGCGCTTCTTCCAATTTCCGTATGGGTGGCCAGATCCGAAAGCTCCACGTCCGCGACATGGTCCAGCGCTTCAAAGACGTTGAGGAGCGTTCGCTGGACGAAATTGCTCATGTCCAACGCTCAGGGAACCATCACTCTGGCCAGCGTGGAGGTGGCGCATCAGGCCCGCGTCACCCTGTTGCTTCTGCTGCTGCTCCTGCCGATCCTCCAGGCTTCTGCTCGGCCTACTCGCTCTCCACCGCCTCACGCCCCGCCGCTTCTGTGCGCAAGCTGGTCGGCCCGCCTCGTCGCAAGATGAGCCATGAATTTGCCGAAGGCGAGTATCGCGATCCTATCCGACGCTCTTCTTTCAATTCCGAATCGGACGATTATACCTCTGGCGTCTCCCAGGAGAGCGTGCAGAGCGTCCGGAATGCAAAGAGTATTTTTGAAAGCCTCGCCAAGGCTGGTGCCGCTTCTGCTGCTTCCGCTCCCGCTCCAGCTCCAGCTCCGGCTCCTGCTACGACTCCAACCTCTGCTGACAAGTAGGGGGGTGGATGGCTGTACCTGTGATCGCGATATATATATCAATCGTCATGATGGACATGACACATGGTGGTGGAGAAGGATATTCTGAGGAGTTTTTTTTTTCTTTTTATTCCCTTTTTCATTACAAAATTCTAGACAAAAAAAACAGCTAGAGTTGTTTCAAGACAATAAAAAACAGTGTACATTCCCTTCAACCAGCCTGCTAAATCCCATCAACAATATTCAGTTCAGTCCTATCTCAAATTTTCGTTTTCTTCGGGAAACACTTCGCAATCCCATCCCTTATCCTGGTTGCCATTGTGTTTTCTTTGACATAATTTCAAACTTTTTATCTTGTCTACTATGGACCAAGAAGAATGGTACATTGAAGCACGAAACACACAACCACGCACCCTACGTCATGTCTTTATGGACAATGCGAAGGTATATTGGCATAAAAAAACTATGGGTAATCTCAATCAGATTGGTAGGGATGCTACTCTACAGAGTCATGGTCACCGTCAAGCTCTTGGCATGGATCAGCAGGACGGGGATCTCGATATCTTGCATCAGAATCTCCATGTTCTCCAGGTACGCCATCGAGCTCTCCTCCGAGAGACATGTTCCCGGCTCCGGCGCCGGCACCGTCGTGAATAGGATCGATGTCGTCTCGCTGCTCGAATGCACCCGCATCAACTCGTTCACAATCTGTAGCTGGTCCTCCGGGCTCAAATGATCAAACTGAAGACGAGGCTCCATGTTTTCTCCAGATAATGATCGTCTGCATGACGACGACGACTTGGATGAAGAAGACGTAGGCAAAGATTGCCCTCCAGTTTGACCAAAAGACGATCCAACCGTCACCGACGACAACTCACCTTGATGTTGTCTATCATATTCCTCTGTACCAGTCGACGCCACTCGAGATGCCCCCATATCCATGCATACAGTGGTGGTGTCTGCACTCGAGTTAAACTCGCCTTCATGGCCCTCCAAAGATGCACCAGGCCCAGTTGCGGCTGGTGCACGACGGCTGACTTCATTCTGCTGCTCCTTTTGCTTTGCAAGCTGAATACCCAGCCCGCTCGGTTGCCGGAGTGGAGCACTTGGGCGAGAGGGACGGTCCTGCTCCGTCTCTTTCTCCTTCTTTGTACTTTCTCCTGCTTCTTCTTCCTCTGACGATTCCTCATCCTCGTCCATTTCAGGCGTGGCCTCCAGCGACGTGAAGACAGTTGAAGATCCAACACGTGGTGACGGTCGCAAAACAGGTGGAGGGCCGGACGTTGTCATACCACCACCAGTGCTGCTGCTGACACCGGGTGCACTGCTGGCCCAAGGGTTATCTTCCACCATCGACATCGCCGACAAATGTGATGTAGTACTTCCCTCAGTAATGATCGGCATACCGCTCGTGGTAGTGGTAGTGGTTTTAGGTAGATAGTCCTTGGGCGAGTTCTGCCAAGGTTGGCTGTACAATCCACTGGCGTCATGATCCACCATCTGATAATGGCCACCACATAACGGAACAGCAGTGGAGGTAGCGCCAGTCGTTGCCATGCCATTGTCCTCGTCTTCTTCACTCGAGTCCGATTCAGAGTCACTCTCGGATGGTGAAGCCTGTGAATCAAAGTGCTTAGGATGTGGCACTCCGATCCGGTAATTCATCGACATGCTCTGCGGTGCCGACGTGCCCAGTCGTTCAGCACCCATGCTTCCCGTGTTGCTACTCAGAGGGGTCACTGCCATGCCACTACCAGTCGATACAGAAAAATGTCTGGGCCGGTTCCGAACACCACCACCGGTCGCATTTCCACCAACCATCAACGAACGATGCCGTTGCAAGTTTGTCGCACCACTACTACCACCTCCATTACCCAAAGGCGACGTGAACGAAATAGTCTGGCGATGTCGTGGTGATACGGCTGTGTTGATCCGAAGTGGAGTTGCTGCGCTATCACTCGAACCGCGGTCGTGAAGCGAAGACGTTGCTGCGCCAGTGGAAGGTGCTGCCACTGACGCGTTTATAGGTGATATTGAGATCTGAGGCATTGAGCCTTGATGATTCAGCGTGCGTGTTTGTGTAGATGATAAAAGTGGGCTGGTCGCGTGTGCTGGTGCCAGAGTAGTGGGAGGAGGAGAAGGGAGTAAAGAAGGAGACAAACCACGCTGATTGTGATTGACAGTCAAGTCTGTGGGAAGAGGAAGAGGTGCTGTCTGGTGTGACCCTAACGTTCGCTCGTCCGATGTTGGCGAGGATGAAAAAGCCTGACGCCACTGTGGATCCATATTCCTTGGTGCTTGGAGGGATGCTCCAACTCCATTTTGACCTATGGGAACTTGTGCAGCAGCTTCTTGTTTCTGTGTATCTTGCTGGTCGAGTGCGGATGCATAGTCTTGGGCCACCACATCAGGTTCTTCTTCGACACCATAAACAAGTTGCAGATATGTCTCGCTATCACCGCTTTCAAGACACATGACCTTCACCTCAGCTGGGATACGCAAGTTTTCCAGCAGTTCTTCAAGCCGCTGTTGCTCTGGTGCGACATCTTGCTCATATTCGACAAAGACCATGACACGGAGAATGTAATTCTCTTTCCAATAGGGCACCATGTGCAGGATGCAGCCCATCTGTAGCACCATCGTATACGTATCAAAGTTTGTCAGGACGTCCTGCTGTTGAGCCTTTGCAGCCGACGACGATCCGCTTCGTTGATGATACATTCCTCCAGTGTCCATGTTGGTATCGAAATCTCGAGATGTACGACGATCTTGTACAGTTTGGACAACTGTCATTTGCATAGGCCACAGATCAATAAACTTTTTCTTGCGCTGCGTGGTTTTGCGTGGTGAAGCCAGTTGGGTTGAACGGTACAACAATGATGACCATTCCTTTCCATAGTCACGTCTGCTGCCACTGTCTCTGCTGTCTCCGAGACCGAAAGAAGCAGATACGCGTCGCCATGATCGTTGCAAAATGTTTTCAGAGCGACGCTCATCTTCGTCACTGTCTAAACTCGAATCAGAGTCGGATACATCACTCTCATGATGATGTCTCTTGTGACGATGGTGGCGGTGAGATGGACGACTATACTGAGCTTTAGCAGAAGAACGCCGCTTGGGCGGTTTTGTCCCAAAATCAAACATGCCACGTGCGCTCCGCTTACAGCGACTGTCCTCAGGCAGCTCTAGGCGATCAAATCCATAGGCGATTGCCACTGCCTTGTTGAGTGCTAGGACATCCTCGATGATCGACACATAATCTGTGATAGTGATTGGTTTTTCAGCCCGGATACTGTCTGTTGGAAGAGTCATGGGGACGTTGAGCAGTGTATGCATGGGTGACGATTCCGTGGGTGAACGCGGCGCAGGAGGAGGGACGGGTGGCGAGGACGGGATTGCAAACGGCATTGCTGATGCCACGGCCTGTGGTGATAACTGCATATCGCCTTCAT
Organism: Actinomortierella wolfii; assembly: GCA_016098105.1. Lineage (NCBI taxonomy): Eukaryota > Fungi > Mortierellomycota > Mortierellomycetes > Mortierellales > Mortierellaceae > Actinomortierella > Actinomortierella wolfii. The sequence goes on from JAAAIY010000001.1 coordinate 276,114, forward strand.
CGCCGTTTTCGCTCAAGTACCGCTTCATGTTAAACGAGCCAAGGACGACAATATTGGGTCGCATGCCTCCTAGGCCGGTGCTGAGAAGCAAGTTGCGGGCACCGATGCGCACGCTATCGGCCACGCTGATGTTGACGAATGCCTTGATCTGAAGTACATCGACAAACTTGAGCCACGCCGATTGTTGCCGACGGTACTCAGTAATGAGGTCTCGAAGGTCACCCACAATGACGTGACCGAGGACGTAGAGGGCGCCCTTTTTGAGGTGATTACAAAACTGAATAAGACGATACTCGGACCGTGGATGGTGTACAAGCAACAAGATTTGTGGCCGCCAAAATTTGACGTGGTCTTTGCGCGAGTCGAGGCGTAGGAGGTACTTGCGCACTTGATGGTAAATCAAGCTCTGTGTCACATCCCCCCAACGCTTTGGTGGCGACGAGTAATGAATCCAGATAAACAGCATCGACGTCAACAGGCCACTCAACACTGTCTTGCCAAGATCCATAAAACTCATCGCCAGAACAGATAGAATCATGCCAGCAAAGGCGGTCCACCAATGGAAGAAGCGGAAGCGAGGCCTAAAATTTGGAGCCGATCCGACCTTGAGCAAAAAGCAGGCCAGATTCAAAATCGCAAAGGTCAGGAGAGTACTCAGCGAGACAAACGCCGCAATGGCATTCATGTTTGGGACAAATAGACAGAGCTGTGTGAGAACATAAGTGAGCAACACGGCCAGTGTGGGTTCATCTGTCTTTGGAGTGCCCTGGGAGAAGACGGTTAGAATTGGGAGTAGATTATCTCGAGCGATGGCCTGCAAGATCTTGGCAGCACCAATGACTGATCCGAGTGTGGCAAAGATGGAAGTTGCCAATGCACCCGAGGCAATGAAAAGTGGTGATAAAGATATCTAAATGTTGATGCAGAAAAAAAGTGGCGCCGGTTAGTTAAACCTTCTGCATCAAGATGTCCATGGTGCCTTCAACGCGCTCTCTTGTCGATCATGGTAGCTTACATCCTGTAAAATGTTCATGTCAGTATGCATTGTAGCTCGGACGATGGAGCCACCCATAAGGATGACGATGGCTGTATAGACAACAAAGGTGGAGCCGACAGCCCACAGGGTGCCTCGAGGGATGGAACGGCTAGGATTCTGGAGATCGCCCGACATGGACGCGCCAGCCAAGATGCCGGTGCAGGCTGGAAACAGGATACCAAAGACGACCTGGAAGTTGAACATGGGACCGTCAGGTCCATCTGTCGTAAACTGTGGCCATAGGTTGTCCTTGAGGGTCTCGAGCGAGAAACCCGTGTACTCGATATTGCGTTCAGGGATAGTGAATGCAGGCACAAGTGCAAACGAGACAAAGATGGAAACGGTCGAAAGGAAGATGACGACTGCCAGGGCCAAAGAGGTTTTGGAGAAGAGCTAATAGATTTTTTGCGAGGGGTTGTCATTGGTATTATTGTTTGAGGGAAGTGATGTGATGGAGTGGGCAGGTTTGACAAAGAGGGATCAGTATGAGAAGAGATGACATTCGTGTCGATATCGTTTTTTACTACCCTCTCCCCCTCATGCAATATAGCCGTATGTGATAAAAGAGAATCCATCTTTTGAACCACTGTTTGGTGGCCATCCATTGATCATGCAAACAGCCTAAAAATCGGGACACCTCGTTACTCTACAAAACACAGTGGTACACACACACACACACAACACCTTCTCTTTTTCTTTGTCCTACCTTTGCTCCCACGAGGCAGATGAGAGTGCAGAGTACGAGGAGAATGGTACCATACATAAACTGCCAAATGGCGCCTTCAGGCAGCACCTGGTACACTGTGCCAGTTGCCTCGCCAAAGTTGGCAACCAGCGGTTCTACAAAACCAAGTACGTTCATGCCACCTGCAAGAACAGCACCCAGAAAGTAAATAAGCCCGATACTGCCTCCGAACTCGGGACCAAGCGATCGCGAAATGAGGTAATAGGGTCCTCCGCCTCGTACAGTACCGTTTGAGCTGATGGCGCTCAGCGAGAAGGTTGTCAGCACATCGATCAGGTAGCCGACCACAAACATCGTCAACGTGCCAACCACGCCGACCTGCCCAATGATGAAGCCAAAACGCAAAAACAGAATGATTCCCCAGATGCTCAGCACAGAGGGGATAAATACACCCGAGAACGTGCCCAGTTTCGAAGCTGGTTTGGTGGTTGCGAGTGCAGGATTGAGAGTGACAGGAAAGACTGGATCAGCCGAATTTGCGCCCGCTTGTCGCTGGGCAGCCGATCCAGGGGTATTGTGATTCGAAGAGGTGGTGGTAAAGGGAGGATGTCCTCCGGTCAAAGTGGGGTCGTAAAAATGATATTCGGATTGATTCATAGTGCCGTAACTGGCTGACTTGTAGGAAGTATCGGCATCGCCGGCAATGTTGCTATCACCGTCGATACCAAGCAAATGGCTATTCTCGTCTAAAAAGGCGGGTTACGATGTTCATTGCAGAAATCAGAAAAAAGCACAGGGTTCAGTGTTCACAACTTCGTATTTTTTTCCCACTTTTCAAACAGGGTGAAGGAGGGCTGTTTCGACTATATTTTCAAGCTCAAAGACAGTTCATGTCGTACGTGTGAAAAAAAGCTAGAGATAAGGGTGAACAATGACAAAAAAGTACGTTACCTTGATAAACGCGCAGGCCAGAAGGACCATGCCCTTTTGCCTGTTGGGGAGTTTGACTCGCTGCCGCCTGGATCTCGTCCTCAGCCATGGAAGCATCTAAACTCAGACTTCCTCGTCGCAAGCGACGATGGAAGGCGTCAAGGTTCTCTTTCCAAGTCACACCTTGGTACATGGTGTGTGGTCTCCCGCCACCACTACCGCCTGCAGATGCTGCAGCGGCGCTACTCGGGCTCGTGCCAGAGGCTGCAGATGCAGCGTTGCCACCATAACCCCTTGAGTGAGCAGGTCGGTGATGATAGCGTCGACTGAGCCTATTAGAGCCATCTGACAAAACGTGGGATGGGATACTGGATCTGGACCCTACCCCTGGCCCTGACGACGGCATAGGGGCGGAGGTAGGCCTCGAAGCAGCTGCAGCTGCAGCTGGAAAAGAGTCGACCAAGTCAGCTGTCCTCGTTCTGTGAGGGTTACGAGGTACATTGGAAACAAATGAGGACGAAGAGGTTGCGTCAGTCGAATTTAGCACTGGTGGTGACCCTTCATGGTGCCTGCCTGCCATGCTAAAGGGGAGAGCAGAATGACAATGAAAGTGGCAGGAATTGGAGAGTGAAGAAATGACTCAAAGGGGAATGTGAGTGCTAAATGGGGGGATAAAGAAGCAACAAAAAAAAGACATTTGAAAAAAAAGTGCTTGTTACCACGACCTTCCTCTCCTCTTATTCGACTCCTGTGGGTGAGCGCAAAGGGAGAGGTCGGCCAATGCCCTTCGACACTCGCACAGTGGCATATCCTTTTTTAACCCTCCTTCTCCTCTTCCCCTGTCCCTTGTTCATGTCTCTCCCTCGAACATGAAAAATGTCGTTGCTCTCCGGTCACTCGGTCACTCACATCAAGGAAATATAGCCTTCCTCCTCTTCCTCTTCCTCTTCTGCTTCTTCTTCACCTCATACCCTTTTTCAGTCTTGTTTCTTTGCTCATTGAGATCTCTACCAAAGATGCGGATTAAAAAAAATCAATCAGGAAAAAGAGTAGCCCATCCATGATCGCGTCTTCGAAGGTGCATCTCTGATTAGGAGCCAACTACATCTGCTTTTCTGATTCATTCTTATTATATATTTTATATTACTTTTAGACAGTGTTGTTGTTCTTGCTATTTTCTTCAACCTTGCGACGGATGGCATCATAATCAATGTTGTAGCCCTTCTTGGCCGCGTTCTCCTTGTCTCTGGCTATCCGCTCTTCCCCTATTAGCATAGGATTTAATAATGACGCGGGTTCGATAAAAAAGCGCCCAAAAGAGAGCACATGATTCCGTATTTTTTTGTTGGTACAGGAGTAGTAGGAGGAGAAGGACAAAAGTGAAAAAAAGCGTAAGAAAGGATGTTTCAAGAAAAACCCGAAGGTATTTCGCGTTGTAGTGGTGGTTAGAATGTACCTGCGTTTTTTTAAACACGACATCCCTTTTGGATAAAAAGCATATAATATATCTTCTCCGCTCCACACTCTTCTCCCCCCCCTTTTTTTTTTTTCTCATCGTCCCCACTCCCCCCGTCCCTATTTCAATGTGTCAAATGTCTTACAGGTGAGTTCCTCCTTGGGTGGATACGATGGTTCAAAGTGGTACTCGCGTTTCTTGTAGTAAATGGCATTCTTGGTCATGGCAAAGGCACCAACAGACACTAAAATTTTCACAAGATATAATAAAAAATACATTACACAATATTCATCAATCTCAAATATCAGATCAACTAGCTCTTGTGATAATAAAGAAAAAAAAACATGGGGAAAGAAAAAAGGGAGGATGTGGCAAAGCTGGTTCCCCATAAAAAAACAACATTAAAATGCCTTTCTGCCCTACCAACTGTCAGCGCACCCCTAATGAGTGTTTGAAGCAAAGAAAAAAGAGTGTAGGAAACTGTGAGTGCATGTAATCGAATCAGCTAACCAAATAGACATTATTCATTCTACACACACGCACTCATGTCAAAAAAAAGACAGTATTAATTAGCTGCTACTGGGTTTTACATACCAGCAGACCATAATATGGGAAGGCTTCTGAAGATTCAACTTGAACATCGTCAATGGGAAATTTGCAATCGGTGAAGGTTTAGGAGGAAATGGAAATGGAAGGGTCTTCCTCAATGGGAGTTTCGGTGCATTCTTCCGTCTTCCACCCTACTCTCTGGCTGCAAGAAAAGGCACGGATGTTCCTCAATGGGAAAGCGCAGCAAGCCACCGCCGCCAAAATGCTCCCCAAATGGGCAACTCCATCCGTTTTCTGAGCCAGCTGTTCAAAGGAAAAAAACGTGGAGGATTTGCGGCGCCCGGAAGGACGGAACAACCAACCTACATGTCTCATTTACACCATGTCTCACTAATAAAATATCCCCCCCATGCAGCCCATTTATCATAAAAAGCCCCATCTCCGAGCCAGAGTTTCTTACTATACTTTGGTTTTTATCGCTCAAAATCTCTTTATGTTGAAAAACCACCAAAAAAAAGTTTGATCAGTGGATAGCCAGAGACAAGTGCAAGTTATACAAAGGAAGTGGAACACAAAGATGACTAAAAAATCCTTCAAGGAGCTCTTTGTGTTCTGATGCCATCCATGCAAAGTAATAATCTCAAATTGCTTTTGTCAGCCTAGCCTGTTCACTTGTATGACATCTTTTGCATTTGATCCTGAAAAACAACATGCGTGCGTAATCTACAAGTGTGCAAGCTTTTGTCTTTTTTGCTTTTTTGTGTGTGCATGTCGGAAACAGAATATGATAAAGAAAAAAGAGAAAAAAAAGAAAACAACAACAGAGAGAGAAAAAGGTTAAAGAAAGGAAGTAAAAAGAAAAAAAGAAAACGAGAAGATTGTGGATGACATAGAAGAAAAAAAATGAACGAGCTATGGCAAAAAAAGAAGATATGTGACGATGGATATGATGCAGGCGAGGAAGGGGTAAGGAAGGAAGGTGAATACATCAAAAACAACAACATTTGGGTAGAATGTGAAAGAGAGAGAGAGAGAGGATAACCAATCGAGAACTATTGTTCCTTCTGAAGGGCCGCAGCGGTGGCTGCTGCTTGTTGCGCAAGTTGCCGTCGCTTCATCTCAAGACAATCCTCCAGATGCTCGCCACGGTACTTGGTTACATAACCTCCGCCTTCCTTCTCCGTCACAGTCTTGTTCACCTAGAAAAAAGTGTGATACGACGATCCCATTTTCAAAAAGAAACAGAAAGCAAAGCATGGTGTTAGTTGCACAAGTGGCAGAAAAGAATGTAAACAATGGATTGCTTAGTACGCCCTGACACACACACATGCATGCAGAAGGACCTTGAGCCCTGCGCCCCCCTCCCCCCTTCCACTTCTGAGCCTCGAACCCGAGAGCCCCTCTTCCCCCAACCCTTCCCCCGTACCCTCATACTCAATCGCGCCCTCACGCTCACACATGAGAAAGTAACACTATCCAATGCAGAGGCAGGTGAAAGCACAGCCAAACGCCTCATGAAGAAAGGAATAGAAAGTAGATAAATGATGTTGAGGTAGGGGTGTATGTGAGAGAGAGGGGGGGAGAAGAGGACTCGGGAAGCTTACCGTGCATCCATTGTTGCTGTTCGAGCACTTGTAATAAATACTCTTGCATCCCGTCTTCTTTTGAGTCGTGTTTCCATTGTTCTTCCACAGATAAGGGTCGTTGTGAGGCTCTGGCGACTCGACTATCTTGTTGACGGGCTGCATCTCGCGTCGCTTACGTTTCCGCTTCTGATCGTCGACTGTAGCAACGGCTGTTGTTGTCGCAGAGGCTCCTCCAGCCGAGATGCCATTACCAGTCTTGGATTTGGTGGAAGATGACCGTGCCACATTGGCTTTACCCCTTGACCCAATTGTTGAGGCAGCTGTTGCCGAAGTAGCTGGCATGACTCCGATCATGGCGTTGTTTTCCGTTGGGTATCCATTGTTGCCAGAAACGGAAGCCATATCTGAGAAATCAAGGGCCAATGACGTTTCTCCCGTACCACCAATACTGTTGTGGATGCTTAATGCTGAACCTGGTCGACTTGCCATATGGTTGTGAGGATCATCATCATAATCATCCGATTCATCGTCTGACGGTGTAGTAGTTGAGTTGGAAGATTGAGCATAGCAGAAAAAAAAAAGATTATTCAAAGAGGTCAACCAACAAGGTTCCGAGGAGAGAAGAAAAAAGAAAATAGAGAAGTGGTTAGTATGGTTGCATAAATGATAACACAAAACAAGATTAGATGTGTACCATTGGATTGACTTGCGAGACAAGACCAAAAAAATACGCATGGTAACATGTTTAGGGGAGTACAAATGTACAAATACAAACATCACTTTCGAGAGAGAAAGAGAGGACACAAAGATGATGGAACGAATAAAAAAAAACATACCACTATCTTCGGGCTCCGTCGTTCGGATGGAGGTGGCACTATCATTGCGTGGTCGTCCAGCAGTTAAACGGGGCTCAGTAATGGTCGTATGGTAATTGAGATGCGAGAGTGAGTTGGTCCGGCGGATAACATTATGCTGTTGGAAGGCTGAATGCTGTGGGTATCCTTGTGCAAACGAACCAAAATGGTTGGTCGGCGAAAGAGGGCTTTGCAGTGTCGGGTGCGCCCCCTGCTGTTGGCTCGGGGGAAGCGAAGAAAGTGTTTGGAATGGCGTCTGACCAAAAGGTGACGGCGGATGATGGTTCAAAATCGAGTGAGGCTGGTGTTGCTGCTGGCTGGGTGGTAGTGGTGATGGTGTCGATGGTTGCTGTGCTTGAGGGAAGCCCTGAGTAGACGTCCCCATGCCTCCAAAAGGGCCTGTGGAACCCCCCATTCCCAACATTCCAAAGCTTCCAAATTGATTGGCAGAGGACGGTGGTGACGGGATAGAGGACAGCGACTGCGAACGGGTGTGATGGACCTCACCAGCAAACGTAACAGATCGCTTGCGAGCCAAGCTAGGGTCCAAAGTGGCTGTTGTTGTTCCCTGTGGAATAGAGCCCGATGCAGCTCCAAAGCCCGCAACACCCCCGGTTCCGAACGGGGACGGATTGACACCAGAGCCGAGCATGGTGGTCATGAAGGGCATGCCGTGCACCATGCTAGGCATGCCAAAGGCATTGACCATCTGCGTGGGCTGGCCCGTGTGATTGTTGATACCCATCCCAGCTGTTGGGAAAGGCGTCATTGACGTCATGGAATTGAGCACCACACCTCCTGTTGCTCCTGCTGCTGCCGTGGATGATTGTCCTCCTCCTTGAGCTGATGCGACACTTCCGCCTCCTGCTGCTGCTGCTCCTGTTCCTGTGGCAGCAGTCGGCCCATGCATACCTGCACTACCGTTCACAGAGGCCATCGAGGTAACACCTGGCATAATTCCAGTTAACGTGCCTGTCGATGGAAGCCCATTGCCAGTCGCAACTGTTGTCGAAGCTACACCAGATGCCGACGTAGAAGCTGCTACCGCCGCCGCCGCCGCCGCTGCCGCTGCTGCTGCTGCCGCTCCCGCTGCTTGAGCTCCTGTGATTGTCGATCCACCATTCGCCGCTGTGGCCACTGGAGCTGTTCCTCCCCCACCACCATTACCGCATCCACCAGCAGCTGATGTTCCAATCATCGTCGTGGAAACGCTCCCATTGGCATTGGCGTCAAGAGCACCTCCGATGGGAGCAGCCTGGCCATTGCCGAGCCCGTGAGTGGTAGAAGTCGAGGATGGAAAACCTCCATACAGACTCGTCGGAGTCGGGGGGAGCCCATTAGTATAACTTTCTTCCATAAACCGCTTGTTGCTCGATGTTGTTGCTGTTGACATATGACTAAGGCCCATCACAGGAGCCACATGATGCCCCGTGGCAGCCATCATGGCAAGCTGGTTGCCGTTGGGATCGTAGCCTGCAGAGAGTGCGGCGATAGCTCGGGTGTCGCCTCGCATGACCATGTCAACAATCCTGAGACGTGCCTCTTCAGCCAGCCGGCGGTCTTCTTCTGTCTTGGATGCGATAATCAATCGAAGCAGGTCCGGGTCTGACCCATACTTGGCCAAGATTTGCTCAAGGTCTGCAATCTGGTGCGATGGATGCAATGACCCTCCCATCATGTATGTTGTTGATGGATGAGATCCAGGAGCACCGCTTGGTGGATTATGTAAAGCCATCATGCTTGCTGTTTGCAATGACCCATTTCCAAGCCCTGGATGAGCAACCCCTGCAGGGCTAGGAGTGGCCATGCCCGGTGTGACCGAGGCTGAGGTCGACGTCGCAGTCGCCTGGCCAACCATACCTGGGTTCAGGGTGGTGCCGCTCAGGCCAACTTGCTGGATGGGCATGGAGAGTCCCATCGTGAGCAACTGTGCGGGCTGCTGACCATGCTGTTGTTGCTGCTGCTGTTGCTGCTGTTGCTGTTGCACTGCTGATGGCTGGTATGACGACTGTCTCGCGGCAGATATATTGGCGTTGGCAGCAGTGTTGGCAGCAGTTGCGGCTGCAAGGACAGGGGACGACATGGGAAGGATGGCCTGGGCAAGCGATGAATGAATGTTACTGCTGGCCGAGGGAGAGATGTTATTGTTATTGGTGTTGGCAGAAGTAGTGCTTGTGTTGCTCTTGCTGCCTGCTGTGGTCGTACCGGCGCTATTGCTGTTATTATTGCCGATGCTGCTGGTGCCGTTGTTATTGCTGCCGGGGTTATTATTGTTGGCAAAGGTGTTGTTGCTGGTTGTGGTAAGAACGGTAGCATTGGATGGGACCTGTGTCGTACCAGGCGTACCATTGCCATTAGTATGGGCATGGTCAAGTGGTTGTTGCCCATTCGGGCTGAGTGACGCCTGATGTTGTTGTTGTTGTTGTTGCTGCTGCTGCTGTTGTTGCTGCTGTTGTTGTTGCTGTTGCTGGTGCTGGAGTGGTGCTTGAAGCTGCTGGTGTTGAAGCAAAGGCGTTGGCAGCGCCGACTCGCTCGAGGCAGGGGCAACAACCACAGTGCCTCCAGGGGTCGAGGCAGGCACAGGCGATGTTGGAGCTGGGGTAGCTGCATTGGGCCCTTGGTCGACTGGTGATGGTGTGGCAGGCGATAAGTGGTGATGCTGCTGTTGAGAAAGAGGAGGAGAATCCTGAGGAGAAAGCTGCTGCTGCTGCTGTTGCGATGAGGATGTCTGCTGTGGCTGCTGCTGCTGTTGGGTCGAAGACAGCGACGAAGGCTGGCTCTGGGATGGGGACGGGTAAGCGTGATAGCCATACTGCGAGTTCATATTTCCGCGCGTGGTTTGCAGCTGTTCGTCCCTGGGTCCTTCCCACAAGGAGAGAATTGCTGGTACGATGAACAAAGGTAGGTGTGGGTAGGCAGATTGTGTACAGCAGGTAACGAAAACTAACTGCTGCTAACCGAGGTTGTATGGTCTCTTGTAGTATAAATGGCGCAGGTGCCGCGTCGTTTCTTGGTCAACAAAAATAAGAAAACTGGCTGGCAAAACAAGCGAGACAACCCTTTCTACCGTTAGATAGAGCTACTGGTGGCAAAAGAAGGAGAAGACAGCGATACAATATAGAGGATGGATAATAGAAAAGAGAGAAAAAGAAAGAAAAATAGAGATGAGAAAAAAAGGAGGATGTTTGTGTTGGTGGACCTTGATGTTAGTGGGTCTGCGGGCCAAAGAGGACATGACCAACTGCAAGCTTGCTCAGCAGACAGATAGCCTACGACTGATGGATGGATAAAAAAAAAACGAATGTGAAAACTTACTGTTGTTGCCAATTTGGGGAGTGAAGAACTATCGACCTGGTTCCACTGCCTTGTTTTAACCCAAGAATCAAAGGGTATAAGGCAAAAAAGAAAAGAAAGAAAGAGAAAGAGGCAAGGAGAGGAAAGTGAAGACAAAAAAAAAGAGAGTAACGGCCCAAGATGAGCCCTCAAAGATGGACAATTTGCTCAATATAAAAAGGTAAAAGCAACAAAGGTGCCTGGCACCAAACTGCCGGTTCAGAGAAGAAGGAGAGGGGTGGTTTCTGGTCAAAGTACAACGAGCACACGAAACACTCGGAACGTTGGTATAGAAAAGACGAGGAAGAAAAAAACAAGACGAGCTATATAACAAGGATGGACTGATGTCCAAGGTGTTAGGTGCTAGGTGTGGGACTCCGTGCAACGCACGACCGGGGAAACGATACGTCGATGGTATGTAAGGCGAAAGAAAGCGAAGCAGGAGGTCACCTCAAGAACAAGAGAGAGACTCAACAAGCTGTTTGGACCACACGTTCAACAGCTTATCTTCTATTCTGTCGTCGAGTCCAAGGCAGGTGCAGTTCAAGTTCTGCTTGAAAAAAAGTCCCGAGTCAAAAAAGTAAAGTTCTCTCTCAGGGACGAGCGAACATTAAAGGGCAACGGGAAAAAAACGTGTTGATGGATGTGGAGGCAACAAACAAAACGGAAAATGAGTGATGGCCAGGACCACACAAAAACACATAAAAGGGGACGAGGTGGAAGTCAATGGCCAAAAGGTCAATGGAATGAGTGAGAAAATTGAAGAGACTAGAAAATCGAAGCGAAAATCAAAACAAAGAATTTCAATCCAGATCACCATTGTGCGCCTCTGCCCTGCGTGTGAGCCATGGATTGTGTCGTACTGGCCATTTACTCTCAGGCACACAGCCATTGCGAACAGACTATGTGCAGGTTGGCTCTCTGCTGCATTGACCATCATGCTGACCACGCTCCGCCCCCCTTTCATCCCATGCTCTTTTTCTTCCTTTTCTGCACCTTCATCTAAATACGATGCTTGCATCTCGCTACATCAAGTCTACATCGGAGCATGGAAACGGCTGTTCTACCTCACTTTTTTTGGTCACGACGAAGAGCCCTCTTATTCTCGACTCACGCTCTGCCCCAATCGTGACTATGGAAGTCAATCACAACAAAAAAAAACAGCGCCCAACGATATTGCGTTTGAAATAGGGGGAGGGAGGCAATAGTCCAAGTGTACAACAACAGACTAGTGCTTGAGAAGAAGCATTAGGATACAAGGAGACTGGGATGACCGTAGAAAGTAGGCAGACGCGTTTCATCCAATTATCCCTTCACCCTGGCCGAGTTCGTGCCACGCGCTTGTCATTTCGCGCTGACTACTGTTCACGGCTTCTCGTTGGTCGAGTTTCAGTCGATTATCGTTCCTCCGTTCGATCAGTATTTGTCAAGCAGTCTTCCTATACTCAAAAGTTCTCTACATCGTATTTATTGCTAAAAAAAAAGGGTCTTTGACAAGTCATCCAGATCATGAATTACGACGACTAGGATAGCCACGAGGCATGTCTGCGCACGATTCTACAGCACGAGCAGTAGCGGGCTGTCCTAGCACATGGGGTCCCGATGAACGGGAATCCCGCATCTCCAACAAAGAAGGATGGCTGTCTTCTGAAGAGGTTCCCCCTACTCCACCTATGGCTGGTACAGGGCCTGCATTATGAGATGATTCATACCAGGAGGACGCAGGTGGGGGAATAGAGTGGGGTGGATCGCTTATAGGATACCTTGGCGACGATGTATACGACGAATCGTATCCTCGAGGAGGTGGTGGAGGTGGTGGATGTGATTGTCGAGTCACGGATGAATTGTTTGGAGTTGAAGCAAGCAATAGGCCAGGGCGCGAAGAGTTTGACGAGTGCGCAGGGTGATACGATGTGTGATGGTTATGACTGACACTTCGTCGATTTGAAGGATATGCATATGATGAGTGATGCTCGACTGGTCCAGAAATGCCAGCATGAGCAATGGACGATACAGGTGGGTGTGAAGAGGGATGAGATGGTGGATGTGGGGGTGCAGAAGATGGTGGTGCTAGGGGCGGCTGGTTCGATCGCGACCACTCACCATTGGCAAGCGGCTTATAGCCAGCATGCGTCCATGGCTGTGATGAATAGGAAGCATCGTTTCCATGGGGCAAAGGTATAGCAGTGCCTGGACGACTAGGCAAATGCCCTGTTGGGGAGGAATGTCCATATTCCGCTGATGAGTGGCTGTTTGTAGCAGACTTGGGGGTGCTAAGTGGGTGCACTGATGGGGACGTGACCGATGAGGGTGGAAAGTGCGGTGCTCCTCCAACAGGAATGGCTTGGGAAGAGTGTCGATGTGGTGGTGGGCCTGGTCGATTGGATCTATCCCCAAAGGCAGCTGGAATATCTCGAGGAAAGCCCACTGGGGGATCTGCAGGGCCGCTTGCAGCAGATGCAGAGAGAGCCCTCCGGTGATGCGGGGGTACAGATGGGTCCACTGGTGGCGTTCCCTCCATGCCATATTGGTAATAATATCCAGTATGCCGATGAGCCCCTTCGTGACCGTTTGAAGGTCGGTGCCCAAAGTAATCGGATGGCGAATTCACGCGCTCATCGACAGGTGACAGGCCAGACTTGGTATGTCCTACGGGTACCAAGGCCATTGCTTCATGTCCACCACGATTGCCGCCAGGAGAGTTGTTTGTTGCTACAGTAGGAAGGGGTTCTTGTGCTCCATGACCTGGTACTCGGGATGAAGGGGTATCACTTGTGTAGCTTGGTCCATAGGGTGGCTGCGTTGGCCCATTGACAATTACTTCAGTGTAAGAGCCAGGAAGACGAGGCGCATCGTAAGGGCTCATGACGTGATAGTGGTGGTGGTGATGATGGTGATGAACAGGTACCTGGCTGTAAGATGCTTCCTGTGTAGACGAACCAGACGTCGAGTAGCCATAGTGACGAACAGACTGGCTAGAGTGCTGTGGTGGGTAATGCTGAGGGCGACTTTCTATAGTGTCGCCTACTTCTGGACGGTCGTGCGAAGATCGTACTGGCGATGAATTTCCTGGAGGATGAGTTGGATATTGCCTTCCATACGTCGGCGGAGCGCCATCATGGCTAGACTCCTGACGCACAGTGTGTTGTGTGACTGACGGGTGTCGCTGTTCGGAGCTTCCTCGTCGGCCTTGAACTTGCTCATGAGTAGCTATGGGTGCAGAATCGGTTGAACGATGCGATCCAGAGTATCCTGTGTTATATTCTGATGGATAGCTCTCTGGTCTCGGCTCAAACGATGGAGGCACAGAATGAGATGATTCAGACCTCCGCCTTGAATCGTGTGTTGCTTGCGTGGCTTCCACTGTGCTTATCCTGGGCGCACTATAATATGAATACGACGCTCCTTGGGTAGAAGTTATGGGCGCTCTTGTGTCCACAGCTGAGTGGTGCTGCACAGCCGTGTAGGGATGGCTCTGTGAAGGCCGATGTGGTGAATAATCAGAATAATGATAGTTCATAGGCGGCTGGCCGGGTGGAAGCATTGAATGATTCACTGGACCATGTAGATCGGCGCTGACTCTTCGTGCAGTGCCGGGTGAAGAATGATGGGTCTCAGCCTCCGATTCCGGGTGACGATATTCTGCGAAAGGATGGCCAACGCTCGAGCCACTGGAGCGCCGTGTGATTTCTGTTGCATGTGTTGATGAATCCGGGTGACTAGCTACAGAAGAGGCACTTGAGTCAACCTCCATTGTGGACGACTGCGAAGGCGTGGAAGGATAGGTTATCCTCTTTGGCGCTTGGGCAGTGGACTTTTTGGCCACTTCATTCCTGCCCTCACGCTCCATGGACTTGTACCTTCTTTTAGCCTTCTGACCATCTGTAGCAAGCGGAGGAGATGTCCTATCACGGTCATTATCGTCTGAATCTTGTTGGAAATCCGATGTACCTTCCTCCTTTATAGCTAAAGAAGGAGGTATTGTTGGATGGATACCTCGTCTCTTCCTATAGCGTAAGAAATTGCCATGTAAATGTGAGTTTGCTACTCGATCGAAGACACGACGAAAAATAAAATATAATAAAGAAATGAGTTCACTTATTGGAATACTCTACTTTTTAGGACGGATTTCCTTCCGAATACGAATTTTAAGGCCTTGTTCTGCGAATGACTGAGAAAGGGCGGTTGATTCTATTGTGACGAAATGTGGTGGTTTGATGTTAGTGCGGATATCAAATCTCAGTACCTGTGGTTATTCTCATCGGTGGAATCCATTACCTTCCATGCCGGGAAACTTTTTCGCAGAATAGACAGTCAACGGTGCTGAAATAACCGAGCTGCAAAAGTAAACTTCGCGCCTATTGGAAGAAGCAGTAGAAGTGTGGACGATAGGGAATAAGCAATGAAAATACGGATACAATTGGTGTGCATTAGACTTTCTTTGCTGTTGCCATGTGGTTATCGAGTTTCTTTGTGGTTGTAGTTGTGTTGATATTGGTCATTTCAAAAAGAACAGTAACACTCAGAGGTCGTATCTCCTCGAAGAGAAAGAAAAAAAGTCTCTCTTACCCGACCATCTCGTAGAGGCAGAACTTGAGACGATATGTGCCCTCCATACGAACAGAGAGGTCTGGGAAAACGAAGAAACCAGAGTCGGTGCTAGAACCATCGGTGTCTTTGAGTGGATACAGAGATGAGACGGAAGAGCCTGTGGTGGCCTTGGTTTTGTTGTCCTTGATGAGATGGACCTCCTCTTTGGTATCCTTCTCCACGAGAGACGCATGCATAAAGTAATAAGGATTTTGTAGATAAGGGGTATATTCGCTATAAGGAGTCACAAAAGCGGGATGAAAAAAAAATCAAGTAAACAGTTGAGCCAGTGGGGTTCCAAGGTAGTGGGAGACAATATGTTGCGAAGCCTCTCTCCTCTTGTATCCCTTGGTGCATGTGCAGAGCCTTTTCTCACATTCACACACATACACACGCATACACACTATATCCGTGTCATTGGTCTCCAAAATACTTACCCCTTTGGGCCGGGTGCTCTTACAATGAGCTGTACAATGGGTGGAGGGTCGATGGGGCGTCTATCGGCTGCATCGGCGCAGAAGACAAAAGTATATACAATTGATAGATAAAGATGTCAGTATGAGGCGGGTCGCAGCCAGGTGACAAAAGACAGACTCCCAGTGTAGGACACCATGAGAGCCAAGCCAACGTTGTTGTTGATGATGGCTGGAAAGATGTAGGACTGATAATAAAAATAAGGTACAGAGATGTCTGGGAATCATCATCGATAATCCTATTGGCGTGCATTGCTTTGGGCCTGTGTATTTTAGGTCGGCTGGGCGTCCCGACACATCGGATCGAAGGTAAAGACAAAGGCAAAGACCAGAAAAACACGCAGTTGGATTGTACTTTTTTCCCCCTCATTCGTAAGGGAGGATAGAGTCGTAGCAGGCCCAAACTCCTTCCCATCCACCCATCCAGCCGGCCGTCCAGCCAACCAGCTGGAGGGTATGCAGGCGTCCGACTCTTTATCTCTCTCTTTTCACTTTCTCTTGCGTTTTGGCTTTCTCCTCCAGTTGTCTGCCTCCACCACCTCCTCTTCCTCCATGCAGTATGCCAGAAAGCAGGCTGAATGCCTCCCTCTCCCCCTCTTTCTTACAATGCCGCACCCCTCCCTCAACGACACCGTTAGTGCTCATTATCTGAGCGATCTTTCGGCAAGTCAACGTCTTTTGTTCTTACTCCACATATTTGCCTCGTTGGCCAGGGGGAGAAAGTACAAATACCATCCAGATCATCTTGCTGGGTAAACACCAATATCCCATACGAAAAAACACACACAAGCCAAAGCGAGGGAAACGCAAGAAAAGAGATAAGAGAGAAAATGGGGCGTCGTGCAGCCAAACGGACAGATAGATAGACAGACAGACAGACAGACAGACAGACAGACATCCTTCTCCTGACCTATCAACTCCAAAGGAGTTGAACGTCGGCAGAATGATGCCGCGTGCCCATCATAACAAAGTTTCCATCGGGGAACCATGAAAGGGCACACGCGAATAGAAGGATGAGAGGGGAGATGGCGGCGAAAGAGATAGAAAGGGAAAAAACGAGACGAACGGTACGGAAGCAGGGAGAGGGGAAGATGGATATACGCATGCATCGAGATCCATTTTGCTGGTGAACCAGAAACAAGGGTACCAACGGCAAGGCTGTCAGGGATTTTACTTGCCTTTCTCGCCCACGCCACACATGCGCGATTGTTTAGGCTGCTGTCGAAGAATCAATTCGTATTGGCTACAGTTGGCAACATGAGAATGAAATGGATTGGAGGTGCGAGTTGGAGTTGCAAAAAGTTAGTCCAAGGTGTCCCGTTTCTCTGATTGCCAGCATTTCGGATTAGTTTGCAGTGAGCTCATGTGCATGGGCGTTTTACATCTGTTTTCGCAGCTCAGGGGAGGTACGTTGTTTGACAGCAGCGAATTGGTACGAGGGGAGGAGGTCATCTGCTGCCATGGTGCGTGTGTGGTATGGTGAGGCGTGGTACAGTGGGGTATGGTGGTGAATGATTCGCCTGGCGGAGGGGAGGGGGGGTAAACAGCGCCTGCAGGCGGAAAAAACGATTGAAAAGAGTAATGTGATTTGAGGAAAAGAAATGGAGGGAGGGCAAGAGGGATGAACGAGTGGAGAGAGTTTGAGTATGTGTAAGAGTGAAGGGAGGGAAGAAGGGAAGGGAAGGGAAAGGGAAGAGGGAGAGAGAGAGAGGGAAGAAGGAGGAGGAGGAGGGGGGGAAAAGGTGTTGGCAGAACGAGAGAAAGAAGCGCGAGAAAAAAAGAAGCAAAGAAAAGTGCTTCCCAAAATGGGATGCCCAGTCCTTGCGCTGGGTGCCTTATTTTTTTTTTTTTTTGTTTTATTCCTCCGCCATATCAATACCTCATCCCACCGTTCTCCCGGTGGTCCTCCCGCTGTGCCCTCTCTCTGGGTACAGTACGTACCTCACGTTCATTCGCTCCACAATCTTGTTTGTCTCTTGGACAACAACAGAAAAATAGTTGCTGCTACATAGAAATTGTAAAAATGACCACTCTCGTACGGTCTGGAAACCCAGCATAATGGATAGATAGTTCTTGGACCCTGCTCTCGTTTGTTTCCCTAACATGATAAATACCGACGCCCAAGTAGCCAAGGTTGGAAAAAGAGAGAGAGAGAGAAAAAGAGAAGGAGCAAATAAAAAAACCGGCACAAAATGAGCAGCAAAGAACAAACTGTATGTGAATTCAAAGGACGACTGCATCAAAAAGACATATTGGTGAGATGAGAGCACCTGCATTCGGAAGAAGAAGAGAAGAGACGAGGAGACAGGCATTGCCAGGAAATGAAATGGAAGAGGATGTCGAGCAGACATAACTTGATAATAATATAAGAAGGGGTTAACAGCAAAGTTGTCTCATCCTGTCTTGCTTCTCCTGGATACCTCTTGGTGTTTGTAAGTCTTTGCTATCTTTGTTCTCTCTTTCCTTCTTCCTTCCTGCCTCTTTGTCTGTTGAGCCCTACATCCATTGTCCAGAACATGGTCAATGCAATGCAGCAGTTGCGTTGAGACAAGAAACAATCCCGAACAGCATTCCTCCCTCTTTCCATCTTGTTGTGCAAAGGGGTGGATGTGCGTCGACTGCAGCAGAAGCACAAAGAAGATTGCTTCTTTCACCTGGAACATTTCAAATGAAGACTAACAACAAAACAAGTCTTGATTTGTGTCTTGTTACTTTCCCGCCACCCCGCATGCCATGAAGCAGCGTACGCAGGGGAACGTGTGGGAATCACTAAACGACGATGATTTATTGCCGGTTGAACTAGAGTGCCGAAGAACACCACCACCTCCCCCTTTTTGCCTTCTCGCATCTTTCATTGCTTTTAATAGGAGCATACTCTTTGCACCGTTCCTATAACTGGTTTACCATGCTTGCTTGGCAAGGAGCCTGGATCTAGATGGTCCACACGTCTTGGGTTTCTCGAACCACTTTAACATTTCGAGCCTGGTAGCCTGTTTGTGTACGGTCTGATTCCTGGATTGAAGGAGAGAAAGTGAGTACAATGGAAGGGAGAAGAGAGGGGGAGAGAAGAAAGGAGATTTTGAAGGCAACCACTTCCTATCCACCACACAGGGTCATTGTTCAAAGAAGGTGTAGAGAAACGGGGGTCGGAACATATTTCGTCATGTTAGAACAAGGTAGAGATGGACAAAAGAGATGGATAGACTTGAGAGCGTGTAATAGGGGCGAGAAGGAGGATGGAGGGGTGACAAGGAGGCGTTTTGAATAGGTTGGACTAAAAAAGACTGCACACTCTTAAAGGAGGATTGACTTTGCCCCGAGATCTCGGAAAACGAGCGTAAAAGGGACATGCTTTTCCTCCCTTTTTTATTTCGCCCCAGCATAGTGGGTAGCAAAGCTTTCGTAAGCAAGCCTGTGCCTCAAATAATGAAATCACCGCTTGCCGATATGTCTCCGCCCATGATACTTGGACACAGCCATTCCAGGTGGTCTCTCCTCCCACGCTCGCAGTCATGGGCATGTCTCCTTATCCAACGCAGCCCCTCTTTTAGGTGTTTTCTCGTTGGGTTAGTAATACGAAGGAGGAGATCCAACCCACAAGAAGTCGGCGGTCTGCAGGAAGTATTTGCGAGAGCCCAAAGCCCCCCTTGAACACCGTCTGCTACCTCGCGTACAGTCAGTCAGTGTCACTCGTCCAGAAGAATCATGGCCACACTCACTTGAACACCACTTTTATCGCTTGAGCTCTGACTACTGCGAGCTCAGAGTCTCCATGGAAGCATCCTTCTCTTCTTGTTGTTTTTCCTTCCTTCTTTTATTGATGATGAGTGACACTTGTAAACCTCACCTAGCTGTCGTATTTTTCTTTTCAAAGTGTTAAATGCCTCAAGTATAATATAATCAAGATAAAGCAATATCACTCTTGACATATGGTGAGACTCTTTTCTCTCATAGACTTTGCCACACCTTCATGTGAGGTTTGGATGGCCGGCTGACTACAGATGTCCTTTGAGTGAGAGGTCAGTGCTCACTTGATACTCATGTCTCTATCTTGCATGCATCGGTTATGAGCACCCTCTGTTTCTTCTTTGTTGGTCTAGATGAGCAACAACCCAAATTTCATTAGGTTTAGGCGACGATTGATTGCTGATTGCCCATTTTAGACCTACTTGATTTTTCGGTCCAAGTCTGGCACTTACACTTTATTCTGTTTTATTCCTCACCTTTCAGGAGCAATACGCGCACCCCTGAACACCCCCCTACTAAAGTCCACCCCCATCTTTTACCATCAACAAGCGAATGACGGACAGTAAGTGATTGATGCACGCTATTTTTTTCCAGCTTGTAGCATTTATAAAGTTTGACAAATCCCATTTCCCATCACACTCACATTGCATTCTGACTTTGGCCATCTCGGAATCAAATGAAAAAAGAAAGTGCCGCCGATTCGACCCTTCGCCGTCGTCCTGCTCCGGGCAAGTCTCAAGTGCAACGCGAGCATGAATATGCTACTGTGGATACGGATGACCACCCGAAAAAGGTAAACAAGCATCATGCAGAGAAAAACACATGGTACAAGGCTGATAGCGCCTATGGCCTTCTATTTCTCATTTTCGTGCGACCCTCTTTTTTCGCGCTCACCTGTAGTTGGTAACTCGCGTCTTCTCACCTTCAGAAGAGAGGACATCGTATATTGTTTTGGGCGGGTTAACATTACTCGCCTTGTTGACACGCTTCTACAAGATTTCTCACCCTGATGAGGTTGTGTAAGTGACCAAGTTGATCGATGGGCACTGTGCCGGACCCATTTGAGAGCAACCAAAAAAAAATATTGATCACACTGTCCTAACTGATCAATCATCTAAACCCTTAATAGATTCGATGAGGTTCATTTTGGCAAGTTTGCCAGCTATTACCTGCGGGGAACATACTTTTTTGATGTTCATCCACCCCTTGCCAAGTTGATGTTGGCAGCCATGGGCTACTTTTTGGGTTATGATGGCCACTTCCTGTTTGAAACTATCGGCGAGAACTACATTAAGAACAACGTACCATATGTTGGGATGCGAGCCCTTCCCGCCTTCCTGGGTGCAGCAACAATTCCTTTGATTTACTTGTCAATGCGTGAAGCTGGATATCCTATTATCACTTGCTTTATGGCTGCGTTCTTTGTTACTTTTGGTACGAAAGTTCCTTTGCCTTTAAAAAAAAACTCGCTTCGATCCTATATAGCTTTGAAAAATCACACTCACGCTTGCTCAAACATCTTTTCAATGTGGCATAGATAACATGATGGTTACCCAGACGCGACTCATTCTTTTGGATTCGATGCTTATTTTCTTTATGATGTGCTCGATCTATTCCTACATTCGCTTCTACAAGACAAGAAACCAGTAAGTGTCGGATAAAATGATGAGCAATTGTAAACGGTCAATGGGTGTTGGATTGCACACTGAACGTTTTCATCTTGTTATTATACCCTGTATAGTCCATTTACCACCTCTTGGTGGACTTGGTTAGTAGCTACTGGTGTCTCCATCGGCCTTACTACGAGGTATGTAATGCATTTATGGTCACTGAATGATTCTTAGGTATCAAGATCGTATCATACTTAGCCTTTTAATCTTTTCTCATATCCTTATTCTCAAATTGCAAATAGTGTCAAAATGGTTGGTCTGTTTACTGTTGCAACGATCGGTTTGGCTGTGCTGTATGATCTGTGGAACTTGCTGGATATCCGCCGTGGATTGAAGATGGTAATGCTTCTCATGAGTTGACCCTTCACTGAAACACATATCCAATTTCAGTGGACCCCAAGTCTGATGATTGGCTTCATTCCTTTTTTTTTCTAAATAGTCGGAATTCATGAGACACTTTTATGCTCGTGCCATCGGTCTTATTCTTGTTCCCATAGTGGTGTACCTCTTCTGGTTTTATGTTCATTTTGAGGTGCTCAAGTACAGTGGACCAGGCGACGATTTTATGAGTACTGAATTCCAAGAAACACTTCGAGGCAACTCAATGATCAGTGGCCTCCATGTTAAATACGGTGATAAGATTACGATCCGCCATAAGGGTACCAATATGTTTTTACACTCCCACCCACACAAATATCCTTTGCGTTACGACGATGGTCGCATCAGCAGCGCTGGTCAGCAAGTGACAGGATACTTCCATGAAGATCCCAATAACGTTTGGCAGATCTTCTCTGACAATGTCGACAATCCACGCACAGGAGAACAGGTGATGAATAAGGACGTGATTCGTCTCTTGCACGTCGAAACATCGTCTTGGCTACTTGCCCACGATGTTGCATCGCCCACCATGTCGACCAACGAGGAGATTACAACCTATTCGTCCCAGGCGGATGGTTCTCGCTTCAAGGAGACAACGTTCCAGATTCAGTTGGAGAGCGGCGGCAACAAGTTGCGCACTAAGGCAAGCAGGTTTAAACTCATCCACATGGACACCAAGGTTGCCGTCTGGACGCACGATCAAAAATTACCCGACTGGGCTTTTGGCCAGCAGGAGGTCAACGGAAACAAGAATCTCGCAGATAGCTCGAACCTTTGGATTGCACACAGTGTGATCGGCAGAAATGGTAAGCACCCTTTTCATTCGCCTACATTGCCACATAACAACACGTCAAAGATGCCTAACTGGATTTGATTTGTTGACTCACTTTGGATGCACCGTTGATTTTCTATAGAGACTGATGTGGACGAGGCTGACTCCAAGCCAGTTGTCAAACGTTCGTTCTTCAAAAAGTTCATCGAATTGCAGGGCAAAATGTTTGCTCATAATTCTGGCTTGACAGCATCACACCCTTACATGAGCAACCCCATTGAGTGGCCGTTCTTGCCACGCGGCATCTCCTTCTGGACCAAAAACAGCACTCGCGAGCAGATCTACTTGTTGGGTAACCCTCTTGGCATGTGGGCGTGCATTGCCGGTCTGGCTATTGCTGGCGGCATTTCAGTGGCGGATGTTCTGTCGCGCCGCCGCGGCTACTATCCCTTGAACGAAGATGCGCAGAAACGTTTCTACATGACAATTGGTTTCCTCTTTGTCGGCTATGTACTGCACTATCTGCCATTCTTCTTGATGGGCCGTAAGCTTTTCCTACATCACTACATGCCAGCTTTGCTCCTGTCATACATGATCCTTGCCGCTGTCCATAGCTTCATTTTTGTGGATGGTCTGGACGGCCCCATCTCAGACGCGGGCCCAGAGGTCCGTTCGCCTCGACGCCTGCAGCGATCGACAGTGACGGTTGCGACCTATGTGAGTGCCGCTATTTTCATGGCGATCCATCTAGTCTCGTTCCTGTACATGGCACCACTGTCGTATGGAACGCCTTCACTGGATGTCAAGGGTGTCCAGGGCCGTCAGCTCTTGTCCAGCTGGGACTTCCACTTTGCAAAGTAACGTTGGACGCCCCTTCCTTATTACATATTCAATGGTTTGATCGACCTTTCAAGCCCTTAAATAAAATTGAGCACTGTCTTGCCGTGGGAACGAAATCGCATCCCAGTTAGGAAGTCATGTCGTGTCAGGGATGGAAGTAAAGTCGCTTCGCTTCTCTTTTTTCTTTCGTACACCAACCTTTTGATTTCTCCGAATACATTCGGTTTCATCATTTATCCATTGCAATCATGGTAATGAGTCGTTGTGTAGCTGCTCATCCTCTCAGCCTCGTTAGCAGACACTGTCGACCAGGATGGAAGGATACGCGTCTCCTCACCCAGAGGAAGTTCGCTTATCTGTCGTCCAGTGGTATTGTCCAGGGTCATGCTCATGCTTCCACTACGTTATTGCCTTTGAGGGGCTCTGTAGTTAATCAGTCTCCATTTTCTTTCTCTGCATGTCGTACCATCTATACCCGATCGTTTGTGTGTGGCTGCTCTCTTGCTCGGCACTTGACACCGTCTACGACCGCAATCGCATTCACCCCAACACGCCACTTTGCCGCGAATCCTTCACCACCGGACACTACTTCTGTTTCTCCACCGCCTACCACCTCCGCGTCCGTGGAATACAAGACTGAGATCCACGCTGCTCCTGTCGAGGCCAAGGACTTCTTGACCTTTGTTAACCAAGCCCAGTCGCCTTTCCACGCTACAGAGCAGGCGGCACTCCGCCTTCGCAAGGCTGGCTTTGAGGAGATCAAGGAAAAGGATAGCTGGGACAATTTGAAGCGCAATGGCAAATACTACTTTACTCGTAACAAGTCTTCCATCGTCGCCTTCGCCGTCGGTGGTAAGTACAAGCCTGGCAATGGCTTCGCAGCTGTCGGTGCTCACACCGATTCTCCTTGTCTGAAGGTAAACACCACATGTACTACTTGACTTTGTAAGACCGGAATTTGGCTTGTACCTGAGTTACACCCTAAGACCATTGTGCAAACTCACTCTATTTATGATGATGACTTCAAATTGTTTACTAGGTCAAGCCTGTCTCCAAAAAAGAAAAGACTGGCTACCTGCAGGTTGGCGTCCAGCTCTACGGCGGTGGACTTTGGTGAGTGAAAACACGAGCATCTCGCTTGGATCAAAGCACTGCATCCAAGGACCTCTCATGGCTGATTCCCTATAACATTTTGAATATTTTGCCCTCATTCGCTCCTATTAGGCACACCTGGTTTGACCGAGATCTGAGTATTGCTGGTCGCGTCCTCGTCCAGACTAGCAGTGGCAAGCTCGAGAACCGTCTTGTTCGCATTGACCGGTATGTTTCACCTTTCCGCAGAATATTTTGTACTGGTTCCATGCGTGCTATACTTTTTTTGCGGCAATCGCTTACTGGTATACTTCATACCTTCTCTTTCTACCTCAACAGTCCTATCCTGCGCATCCCTACCCTTGCCATTCACTTGGATCGCACGCCTAATACCGAAGGTTTCAAGTTCAACCAAGAGACTCATCTGCAGCCCATGCTGGCCACCATCACCAAGAGGTAAAATATTCGCTACTGTAGCTAACTTGATGCGTCGGAAGGGCAGTATCAGATCTGAGATTAAGTAGTGGTTCCTTGCTTTCTTCTTTTTCTCTCCATGGCAAAATAGCTTGAATGGCGCTGCACCTGCTAAGAAGGAGGGCGAAGTGAAGGATGAGGAAACTACCATGGACAAGCACCACCCTGTCCTTTTGCATCTCCTTGCCAATGAGATGAATGTCTCTGGTACGTACAATATCTTCTCCCTATTTCAGGACTGGTATATTCTTCGTTTATCCTCTGGATAGTCCAACTTATCTCCTTTTTATTCACCATCGTCTCTTTAGCTGAGGAAATCTTGGACTTTGAGCTGTGTTTGTATGATACTCAGCCTGCGGCTATTGGTGGTGCTTTCAACGAGTTTATCTTCTCGGCACGCTTGGACAACTTAATGATGTCGTACTGCTCGGTCGAGGCATTGATTAACAGTCTCAAGGATGCCAAGTCACTCGCCAACGACCCCAACATTCGTGTTGTTGCTCTGTTTGATAATGAGGAAGTCGGTTCCCTCACCGCCCACGGTGCTGACTCCAACCTGTTGCCAGGCACATTTGAGCGTCTCAGCCGCGCAACATATGACGGTGAGGCTAACAACAACTCGGTAAGGCACATTACTTCACTATTTTTTTTTCGAAGGATGGACTCGTTCAAATGTCTCAAAGCAAAATCTATGAGAAGCAGCGGCAAGTTTCTGACAGGATATTTTGGTTGCTGCTATTTTGTTTTGTATTAGACTGCTTATCTCGAGTCGCTTCCTAAGAGCTACTTGATCAGTGCTGACATGGCCCATGCTGTCCACCCTAATTACTCGGAGAAGCACGATGATGCCCACCGCCCCCAGATGCACAAGGGTGTTGTCATCAAAATCAACGCCAATCAGGTAAAGGACTGATGCAATAAAAAAAATGCTTGCGGAGAAAACAAAAGCTATGATGCTCGCTATGTACTTCAATTTACTCACTCATATGTCATATTCTACTCAATACAGCGCTATGCCACGACAGCTCCTACAACTGTCGTTCTTCGCGAGGCAGCCAAGAAGTATAAGGTTCCTCTCCAGGACTTTGTTGTCCGCAACGACAGCCCATGTGGCTCAACCATTGGTCCCATGTTGTCGGCCAAGCTTGGTCTTCGTACCGTCGGTATGTTAATGTAACCAGCTATTTTTTATATGCTCCCTCTGTTGTATGGTTTTCTTTATCTAACTCTTCATCCGCTTCATTGTATATTTGTCCTTCTTCACTACCTCCTAGATGTCGGTAACCCTCAGCTCAGCATGCACTCGATCCGTGAGGTTTGCGGTACTGAGGATGTTCGCCATGCTATCAAGCTTTTCGAAGCCTTCTTTGAAGACTTTGCTTCGATTGATGCTCGCCTGACTGTTGACTAGAGGTTACCACTGGTCATAATTGACAGACTTTTATGTTTTGAACATCTTGCGACGTAGTACTGTAAGCCATCCCAAATAAAAAGAAATAGTGTCTTTCTTGAACTGTGGCAACTTTAACGAAAGAGTCGTGGCTTAGAACATAAGAGGTTATTGAGTCTAGTGTCTTGGAGAGTTTGCTGGTCACTTCAGTACGCGTTGCATGATGAACGACTCTAGCAATGAAGCCGTGCGCGAGGTATGACCATCATAATGAGAGTGTACATTGAGAATGGAGACACATTGCATGTTGATGAGTTGTTCTTTGTCATGATGTAAACAAACATGGAACGAAGGATGGTGGACGGGTTGGTCATATGTTGCCACCAAAAGAAAAAGGACCTGTTCTCACGTTTGGAGCACAATGGTTTTTATCTCTTTCTCTCTCTCCTTGTGGACTGAGTAGCGGCTTCAAGCAGCCGTTTGGTATATTGTTGGGGAGATTTGCGAGGCCCAAGGTGAGAGGACTAGCTAGCTATTAGGCGTTATTATATCAAGGTCAATGGGTCATATTTTATCGTTGTTAACAGCTGACTGAAGTGAAGCACTCGCACATGTTTAAATCTATCTCCAATACAATACAATAATCGACAATATGCTAGCGCCCCAGCTTAACATAACGGTGACTCCACAATTAGTTGCATCTCTTTCCGAGATTGTTTTTGCTCAAGCGGGTAAGGACGGTGGTGCCTCTGGAGATCATCTCCTTCCTCATTGACTCGCTTTTTCTCGCTGGGGTTTCGGACCTAACCTTTTCCTCTTTACACTATGACTCCCCCGCTCTTTTTTTTTCTTGTTTCTAACTCGTCTAGAATCCCTTGGTCGCGATGTAGAGAATTTTGCCAAGTATGCAAAATGCGAGATTGAAATATGGAATGCGCCATCAATTTTGCAAGATACTCATGAACTGACAAAAAAAAACGGTTCGCCCTTCTCTCGGGAGAGGGGGACGTGTCCTGACTTTTTATTTTTTTATTTATTTTATCTATTTTGTCAGGCACGCAAAACGCTCCACTATCTCTATGGATGATATCAAGTTGGTGTGTCGTAGGAACGAGAGTCTGGTAAGATGCAGAATGCAAATGCAACACTCGATATTCCGAGTAATTTTTGTCCTTTGCTACCTTATCTTTTTTCCCACTCTCTACAGGCCTATTTGAAGTCTTTTTGACGAAGAAATCATCCATGTGCTTACCCTCTTTTTCTTTTGTTAAAAAAAAACATATCGTGTTAACAAATCATACGCCAACAAAAAAAAACAACTTCTCCAGTACGAACTTATCTCAGCCGAAGCAGATCGGATTGGCGAGAGGCACAAGGCAGAAAAAGAGTTGAAACGCAAGAAACGGTAGAAAACGTCGACTATGTTACCACCTCTATCTTTATTTTTTGGAAGTCCTACATTATCTTAAATTAAAGTCGTTCATATTTTGTCCTCAGTTGCAAGGTAGTCTATCCTTGCTGGATGGAAAGACCACAAGAGACGAGAAAGAGAGAGAGAAGAGAAGAAATGATATCGATGGAACTTGAACCCACACAAAAAAGAGCATTATCTCAGTCCACGTTGATATTTTTCTGAAACAAAGACACGCATGCATGTCATCAACAAAATAAGGCTCGTGCGGTTTTTCCTCGTTATTCCTTTACCTGTTTACTTCTCGATCTCCTTCCCCACATTATTTCGGACAAACAAGCAACAAAATCCGAGGGTTGGCGACGAAAAGGATGGCCAAAGAAATGAAAAAATACAACTTGTGATACAGCTAGTGTTTTGTGGGGATTATGCTCTTTTTTTAACGGAATAGTAATTGTTGAAAGTCAACATAAAAAGTGAGAGATCCGAAACGATTGTTACGGATACGCCACTGGAACATTGGCTGCAGCGCCAGGAAATTGGTTACAACACAATAGAGGGGTTAAAAAAAAAAGTTATATATCTGATTGTTGGAGATTTTTTCGGAGTCAGAGTTGGAAGAGGCGCGGGGCAAAAGACGGCCATGGCAAAGTCAAGTACATACCTTCATGCAGAACACTTTTATGTAGTACTCCCAAAAATATATACGAAGGCTCTGACTGTATGTTCGTTAATCTGTTCATGGAAAACGGAGAGAACCATGAAGTGGATGGATAATCTTTCCGTGCATCAAAGAAGAAGACGGGCGGATTGATGTCCTTCTTTTTGTTCTCGCTGTTTGTATACGTTAATGTAAGAGGAACACAGGAGGGCTGCGAAGGCGTTGAGGCACAGAAAAAGAAAAAGTGGAGACTGTGGAGCAAAACAACTAAAAGAGGAAGGTGGCATCCGCCCAAGCTCTTTTCCTTCTCTTATTGACAGCCACCCTCTTTACTCACACAAAAAAACACAAATATGGAGGCTCCCCCTCTCTTGCTCTGGTTTGCATTTAGTTGTCGTAGTGATTTTATAAAGTTGTGGTAGAGGCCAATGAAAAGGTGGGTCCACGGGAATGAGAAGACTTGTGATTCGTAGACGGGAGGAAGCGGGTGACATGCATGGTCGTACAGAAAGTGATTGGCCAGAGCTAAGGAGCTCCTGCTCACACTCATGATTAAGAAACGGGACAAATCGACGTTGAAGGGGAAGTGGGGCTATACTTTTCATTGTTGACCCAAACTAATCAATGAATAGACTGCCAAGATGTACAAATGTGGGGTCAAAAGACCTGCCACATTACCACCATGTGTTGTATTGCAAAGAGAAAGCAACAAAGACGGTGGGAAAACGCGGGGAATACAGCCAGATATATGTGATCTAGAGGATCCCAGAGCTCCAGATGAAGCGAGAGAGAAAGTGACTTTCTTGCACAGTTCATGTCCGACCCCCCAGTCAGAGTCCTATTTCCAAAGCAAGAAAGATGAGGTCACTGTCGGTGTTTACAATCTTGGATGATGAAGGGGGACCCTTGTAGTCGACAACACAAGATAGAGAGAAAAGAAGTTGGCCGCTTTTTTGGTGGGTGAGGAACGATCTGCGAAGGATGAAAGTCTAGCTGGGTCAATTAGCGTCCGTTTGTCTGGCGATCGATCATAGAAAAAAAATGGATACAGGTGAAGTGACGACAACAAAGAAGGGGAGGATGCAGCTCCAGCTAGCGGCAAATAATGCCGAAGGTGAAAACTAGAGAACGAGGTATCCACTTTTCCTGTTTTCATAGAGAACCAAATTTTCCGTGGGCCAAACTTTGTAGCATAGAGTCAAGGGGATGGATGAAGAGGGGGGACAAAGTGGGGCAAATATGCGAATGTTGTGGGTAAGTGCATCATGGCTCGGCGAAGAGGTACCTGCGCTGTGAATGTTCAGGGCTGCACAACCCACTCATCCCTTCTCCCCCGCTTTTTGTCCCCGTCGCCTTTAAAGAGCGAGTCTTTGTTCGGACCCGACCTTTTTTTGTTTCTTCTCTTCTTTCTTCTTCACTGGCTCTTCCTCACTGTTCACTCTCTCCACTCCACTTCTCATCTCCACTCTTTTTTGTCTTCTTTTACTACGACCCCTGTCGTCGTTGATTGCTACGTACCTTCTTCACATCTGTACATATAAACACTTGTAGCTACCATTCCATTTCTTCTCTCCGAGCTTCCTCCAACCTCTCGTTGACGATCTCCTCTTTGAACCAACACAACAGCGCATCACTATTTGCCACCACCACCGCCAACAACAACAGTTACAACCATCTCAGGCATATACCCTCACCGATTGCACAATATGGCACCTACCTCGACTTTGGCCTTTGGAGACTTCTCCAACAAGCTTCACTTCTACCTGAACGGCACAGAGATCATCATCGAGAACCCTGACCCCGATACCACTCTGCTGCAGTATGTCCGCTCGATCGGCCTCACCGGCACCAAGCTCGGATGTGCCGAGGGTGGTTGCGGTATGTGAATTCTTCCCTTTGTTTTCTCTCCTAAGGGAGAGAGAAAGTAGGGTCATGCTTCAAAATGCACAAGCATTCTCTTCCTCATTGCACACATGGTTATTCATGCGAATTTATGTTGATGCCATTTTTTCATCAGGTGCCTGCACGGTCATGGTGTCTTCATACGACAAGGTCACTAAGCATATTCGGTAATTGCTCTCATGCCACACTTTTTTATAATGTTTGGACATGGCGGAGAATGGCCTTGGACAATGAGTTTTGGTGGTATATGTACCCCGCACTCTTGCAGCATTAACGGCATAACGACAAAAAAAAGTGGGGCTCTCTCACCGCTGTTGGTTGGCGGAAAGTTTTTTTGCTAACGGATTGTACATCTTCCTCTGTTATCTTTATACCTTTTAGCCATTTGAATGTCAACGCCTGCCTGACTCCGCTCTGCTCGGTCGACGGCAAGCATGTCATCACTATCGAAGGTCTGGGCAACCACAAGAACCCCCATCCTGTCCAGGAGCGCATTGCTCTCTGCTATGGGTAATGTCTCTCTTTCGTGTGGATCTTTGCTCTAGCTCTGTCGCTTAATGCAGTCTATCAGTTGTGTGGTGGCAGCTTAACTTACGCTCTCTTACTTTCCCACCCTCTCTCGTTTCCATTATGCTACTTACAATAGCTCCCAATGTGGTTTCTGCACACCTGGTATTGCCATGTCGCTTTATGCGCTTCTCCGCAACAACAGCTCGCCCACCGAGCACGAGGTCGAAGAGTCGTTCGACGGCAACCTTTGCCGCTGCACAGGCTATCGCCCTATTCTGGACGCTGCAAAGTCGTTCGCTGTCCCCAACAGTCTCAAGGTTCTCCAGGTCGCCAACAACAAGGGCGGCAATGGTGGCGGATGCTGTGGTGGTGCAGGCAAGGACGGTGGCTGCTGCATGGATCGCAAGAAGCTTGAATCGACTATCCCTCAGGAGAGCTCCGTTCGCTTCCCCTCTGTTCAATTCAAGACCTACGATCCCACCCAGGAGCTCATTTTCCCCCCTCGTCTCATGAAGAAGACTGCTGAACCCCTGTACTTCAAGGGCCGCAAGTCCCAGTGGTTCCGCCCCACCACTTTGGCTCAGGTCCTCCAAATTAAGGCTGCATTCCCTTCTGCCAAGTTTGTCGGCGGTAACACGGAGATTGGTGTCGAGACCAAGTTCAAGTATATGGAGTACTCGCCCTATGTCTACCTTCATGACGTCGAGGAGCTGCAGGGTGTTGAGATCAACGAGGACGGTATCACCATCGGTGCTAATGTCACCATCGCCAACTTCCGCAAGGCTCTCGAGGAGGCCTTGAAGACCGTCTCTCCCGAAAAGACTCCTGTTGTCCAAGCACTTCTTGACAACAGCAAGTACTTTGCCGGAAACCAGATCCGTAATGCCGCCTCCGTCGCAGGCAACATTGCCACCGCTTCACCCATTTCGGATCTTAACCCTGTCTTTGTAGCCTCGGGATCCACTTTCCATATCCTCTCGTCGGATCAGGACGCCAACATTGCTGCCTCGCGCGCTGTTCCTGCCACTGAATTCTTCATCGGATACCGCAAGACCGCCCTCAACCCTTCTACTGATATCTTGACCCAGATTCACATCCCCTTCACACAAAAGGGTGAATACATCCGTGCCTTCAAGCAGGCCAAGCGCAAGGACGATGATATCGCTATCGTCACGGCTGCGATCCGCGCTCAGCTCGATGATGAGCTCAAGGTCCAGTACATCAGCTTTGGCTATGGTGGTATGGCTGCATTCACCTGCCAGGCCAAGAAGACCTCTGAATTCTTGGTTGGCAAGACTTGGGGTGATACCGCTGTCCTCGACAAGGCTCTCGAGATGCTCGATGCAGATCTCCCCATGAGCGTGTCTACCCCTGGTGGCATGCCCGAGTACCGCCGCACTCTCGCCAAGTCGTTCTTTGTTCGTTTCTGGTGGGACATTATCGAGAAGCAGCAGCTTAAGGTTGCCCATTCTCATGGTGATCTCTCCTTGCTCACCCAGGAGATCCACCGTGGCGTCTCGCGCGGTTCGCAGAACGATCGCGGTACCACTCAGTGGGCCGAGACCGAGATTGTTAACAAGTCGGTCTCCCATGTTGCTGCTATGAAGCAGGTCACTGGTGAAGCCATGTATGTCGATGACCTGCCCAAGCTGCACAATGAACTCTATGGTGCTCTCGTCATGTCGTCCAAGGGCCACGCCAAGATTCTTAGCGTTGATGCCAGTGCAGCACTCGAGCATCCTGGCGTCAAGGGCTTCTTCACCCACAAGGACGTTCCCGGCGATAACATTTGGGGTGCAGCCGTCTTCAAGGACGAGGAGCTCTTTGCTACCAACGAAGTCCACCATGTGGGCCAGATCATTGGTGTCATTGTTGCAGACACGCAAGCTATTGCCCAAGAAGCCGCCCGCATGGTCAAGATTGAATATGAAGACCTGCCTGTCATTGTTACTATCGACGAGGCTATTGCTGCCGACTCGTATATCCCTCTGACCAAGTCGATCATCAAGGGCGACGTCGATGAGGCCTTCAAGACCTGTGCTAAGATCTTTGAGGGTGAATCCCGCCTTGGTGGTCAGGAACAGTTCTATCTCGAGACCCAGGCTGTGCTCTGCAACTACAAGGGCGAGTTTGACGAGGTTGAGGTCTTTGCATCGACCCAGAACGCTAACGAGACTCAGGCTGTTGTCGCATCGTGCTTGGGTATCCAGGCCAACAAGGTCAACTGCCGCGTCAAGCGTCTCGGTGGTGGTTTCGGTGGCAAGGAGTCGCGTACTATCCCATTGGCGTGCGTTATGACTGTGGCCTCATACCATATGCGTCGCCCTGTCCGATGCATGCTCGACCGCAATGAGGACATGACCATCTCGGGTCAGCGTAACCCCTTCATGGCCAAATGGAAGGTTGGTCTCGACGAGAATAACAAGCTAGTCGCCCTCGATACCCAGCTGTATCTCAACGCTGGTTGGTCGTCCGATCTGTCTGTGGCTGTTATGGAGCGTGCTCTTGGCCATATCGACAACGTCTACTACATTCCTAACGTCCGTGCTATCGGTCGCTGCTGCCGCACCAACATCCACTCCAACACAGCCTTCCGAGGTTTCGGTGGACCCCAGGCTAACGTCATTGCCGAGATGTACATGACGGAGATTGCGGAGCAAATTGGTGTCCCAGTCGAGCAGTTCCGTGAGAGCAACTTTTACAAGGAGGGTGATCTCACCCACTTCAACCAAGAGCTCAAGGACTGGCATCTGCCCAAGGGTTACTTCCAGCTCAAGGAGAAGGCCAAGTATGACGAGCGTCGCAAGGCTGTTGAAGAGTTCAACAAGAAGTCCAAGTGGCGCAAGCGTGGTATTGCTCTGCTCCCAACCAAGTACGGTATTTCTTTCACGGCTCTGCACCTGAACCAGGCTGGTGCATTGATCCACATTTACCACGACGGCTCCGTCCTGCTGTCGCACGGTGGCGTTGAGATGGGTCAGGGCCTGCACACCAAGATGATCCAAGTCTGCGCTGAGGGTCTGCAGATCCCAATGGATTTGATCCACATTGTCGAGACAGCAACAGACAAGGTCGCCAATGCCTCGCCAACGGCAGCTTCGGCCTCATCCGATCTGAACGGTATGGCTGTCAAGAACGCATGTGACCAGATTAACGAGCGTCTGGCACCCTACCGTGCCAAGGGTCTGGCTTGGAAGGATATTGTCCACCACGCGTACTTTGACCGTGTTAACCTGTCAGCCAACGGCTTTTACAAGGTTCCCGATCTGTCGTACAAGTGGGGCGAGAACAAGGGTCAGTTGTTCTTCTACTTTACCATGGGTGCTGCCATTTCCGAGGTTGAGGTGGATCTGCTGACGGGCAACCACACTGTGCTGCGATCTGATGTCAGCATGGATCTCGGCCGGTCTATCAACCCTTCGATCGATATTGGTCAGATCGAAGGTGCCTTTGTCCAAGGTATGGGCTGGTCAACGACCGAGGAGTCTCTGTACTTCTCGAACGGTCGCTTGTTCACCCAGGGTCCTGGCAACTACAAGATTCCGGGCTTCCAATGCATTCCTCAGGAATTCAACGTTTCGTTCTTCGAGGATGTGACCCACGACTCGGTTAAGACAATCTACAAGTCCAAGGGTGTTGGTGAGCCCCCACTCTTCCTCGGTACATCGGTCATGTTTGCCATACGCAACGCTTTGTGGTATGCCCGCCAGGAGAACGGCCACACTGGTACGTTCCACCTGTCGCTGCCAGCCACTCCAGAGAAGATCCGTATGCTCGTTGGCGACCCCATCGCAGAGTCTTCGCGCCTCACTGCCAAGGAGGGCGAGCGTCCTTGGGTCCTTTCTGTTTGCTAAAACAAAAAATATTCAATCTCAGTATACTAGCATCTTCACATACTTTTCACACACACCCTTTTATTTTATTGTGTGATAATAATAAAATACCAGAAAAACGCATTCCATGAGCTCTGAATGTTACGACCTGGGATTTTTTCAAAGTATAAGGAATACCCTGTTGATAGGAACTCAATTGTATAAAAAGTATCACATCAGTAGTGGGGCGCAGGGTACAAAAAGGATACTGAATTCAATGTATACTGCAATGGTATATCAAGGCAAGGTCTTTTACGTGCGGACAAAACAACCTATAACAGACTATGGCAGCAGGAAGGAAAAAAAAAAGCAATATCCTCATGACCAAAAGCTGAACGCATTTTTCTGAGTATTCATAGCCCATCACTCATGCCAAGGAATACCCACAATACAACAGCGGACAGTGTTTTACATCATATGCGTTTTAATGTAATGGCATGAAGTGTATTATTATGTAAGCTTTAAACACACAGTTTTCTAAGATTAATAGAGCGTAAGAAACAGAAAAACGGCATAGGAAAGGTAGTTTTGTTTCAAAAATTACTGGATATTATAATACTCTGATGGATGCGCCGCCGTCCTATTATGGTCCGGCCACAGTGGATCGTCTCGGAAGTGCATCATCAGAAGTATAGAAATGGAGGGTTTTTGTTGTCATAAATTTCCGTTTTTGAATTAATAGATTCAGTCCGAGGCTGCCTTGTCGTGATCCACTTCAATATCTTCTTCGTCCTCGCCTTCCAACTCGTCCTTCTCTTCATCGTCTTCTTCCCCTTCTTCCTCTCCTTCATAATCAGCAGCTTCGCCGTCGTCATTGGCATCCTCCTCCATAGCCATACTTGCTTTCTGTGTCGGCTTTGATTCGTCAGTCTCCATGCTAACTTCGTCATTAGCCTTTGTACTGTCCTTTTGTTGCTGCTGCTCCACATTTTCGGCAGCCTCGTGGCTCACTCCACCAGTCGACGACGACTTGTCAAAGGGATGCACACCTGTAATGTTCATCTCGTGCTGCTCATCTTCATTGGCTTTCACCGTCTCCATCGCCTGCTCGAATGACTTGTTCTCCGCAGGCAAAAGAGACGATGCACGCCCATTACTCTTTCCAGCGTCGGTGTTCTCTACTACCCCGTGATTGTTAAATGCAAGGACTTCCTCCTCGCCAATCTCACCCGGCAGCGGAGCAACATCCTTCGGCCGCAGAATAAGGCCAAAGCTATCTGACTGGAACGATGCTACGACGTGAGGTGGGATCAGGATCCGCCAGTTGGCCGTCTCGACGCGTGTGAACTGGGAGTAGTCGTGCTCTTGCTGCTCCAAGTGCTTGTTGTGCTTCGCAACTCCGTTGCTTTCAACCTGTGCCACACTTAGAGCCTCGATTGCTGGCGAACTCATCGACAGACCACTAACCTTGGCCGTTGTCGATTCAAGCGTTGCATGATAGCTCATTGCCGACATTGGGGTGTTTGCACCCGAAGCTGGAAGACCAAGACCCAGGCCAAGCCCTTCCTTGGAACTGTTGGAGCCAGATGCTGCCGCAGCGGCAGCGGCGGCGGCGGCAGCTGCGCCAGCAGCAGCCATGGCTGAAGTCGAGGCATCATTCTTGGCCATGTAATCCAGGCCAATAAGCTGCACTGAGCCAGCAACAGAGGATGACTTGGAAGCACTCGACGTCACCGACACGGCAGGAAGATTGGCACCGTTGGCGGTTGCAGACAGTGATCCTCGCAAGTCGGCGCTATCGTCATCCGAACGACGCTTCTTGGACGAGGAGCCGCCAAAGTGATCTGGGGAAACCGAGCGACGACGGCCGAGGACCGACGAGATTTTTCCATGCGTGCCAGCCGAGGACACACCACCGCGATGTGACATCGCTGCTGAGGACAGGTTTGGATGGGAGGCCGACGAGCGGAGTGGAGGTGAAATCTCAATGACCAGCTTGGATGACTGCTGCAGATTCATAGACACGGCCTTGGTAGAGTCAAGCGTGAACGACGACGGCGAGGCTTGGTCGATCATGGCAACTGAGGATGGCGACTTTGCACCGGCGTTGTTATCGCCAACCAGCAGCGAGGTGGCCGACGATCCTGCATTGGGGAAACAAGTGACGCGAATGGTGTTGTTAGGAAGCGCCACTTCCTTGCTGTTGTTGATGATACCGCCGCTCCGCATACTGGCGCTGTACAGATTCTGGTTCGAACTTGATCGGCTCAGTGACTGTCCGTGGCTCTTACGCTTGATTCCTTGGCGTGCCTTGGCGTAGATACCTGCAGCGGAAGAGAAACAGATTGTGTTAGTTGGCAATTTCTTATTGCGAATGTGAACCTGCGAGATCAATGTGTGAAAGAAGAGAGACTTACGATCCTGGGGATAATCATAGTCGCCATCACGTGCGTACGAAGGCGAAAGGTCGCCGTCGTCATCCTCTCGATCACTCTCAGGTCCGTACGGATACTGGATTGATGGGCGTCCTCCGCTTCCATTGCCATTGTGAGCAACAACGTCAGGCAGCGACTCGTAGCTGCGTCGTCCACTCACAGACGATGAGGCATAGCCATACCGAATAGACTCAGTCGAAGAGCTGGCGCGGAGCATTCCACCGCCGTCCTCCAGAATAGGCGAACGATGCAGGTGGTCATCGCCATGATCTAACGGATGCTTGGGCAGTGACAACTGCTTGTTCAATTTGGAAGACGATGACGATCTGGACAGATTACCACCACGAGGAGAGTAGATGTCCATCTCAGAGGCACGTCGGTCGTACGCACTGCCATAGGACTGGTACTGCGATGAGATATGAGGCTGGCTCATGCGACGTGGGAAATCATGGCCACTGGGCTCATCAAACCGACCAGCAGACAATGAACGAGAAATTGGCGTGCCGCTGATATTTGAATCAGCTCCATTGGCGTATCCGCCGTTGGATGACCCATGGCCACCCGACTGTTGAGATTGTTGGTGAGATGAGTTCTGGGCATGGTGATGAGGCGGCAGTGGAGGGTGGTCGCGTCCGGGGGACGAGCGAGGCGAGGAAGCCGACAGAGCAGGAGAGTTTGCCAGAGTGGAAGAATTTCCAATAGGGAGATACTTGCCCTGTGGCTGGTCGTCCACCAATGAGCCAGAGGATGACGATTGGAGGACTACTGGATGAGACATTCGGCGTTCAGTCTCGAAACGGCTTGAAGAGGATGGATACTGTGAAGATTCGCGGCGAGCAAGCTGGCGCTGCAGGTTGCGAGACTGGAAGGGTTGGCCAGGAGATGGGTACGGTGGCATGTGATAGCCATTGCCACCATTTGCACCACCGAGACTAGATCGATGAGGGCGATCGTTCTGTTCCATCTGTTGTTGTCGATGCAGGCCAATGTTTGGGTGGGACTGCGAGTGATGAAGCCTTGGTCCCGAAGACGAACGACTCATCGGACCCGTAGGTGTCGGGGGGCG